>CALNHX010001037.1:0-258034 GCA_940337035.1 Agriotes lineatus
GGTTCAAACATAAATTAATTGTTTATGAAATATAAAATTGTCAATTAACGTTGACAGTTACCTTATTTAATTTTTTTTTATTCTTATACTAGTTTTATTGCAGTTTTCGAAAAATCATTGTTTGCATCTCGAATGCGAAGTACTTTTGCGTTCTCGAATGGGTATTTTGCCTCGCTAAAGCTCGGCAAAATAATTTCCATTCTTGAACGCAAAAGTAGCATTTCGCATTCTAGATACAAAAATAGCCATTTTCGAAAACTGTCATCAAATGTTGACATTTTCGTTAAATTCTCAGTAAGCAAAGTGATTCTTTTTTGTCACTTAACAGCGAAATGTCAAAAAAATTGTCATTTTTTAGGAACTTATTTGTGATTTTATTAATTAAGTAGCCTAGTTTAGTTTTTTATTAAGTAATTTAAAATTTCAATAGGTACTAATAACTATTATAAACTATTATAAAGATGACCAATTTATGTTGTACTACATGTAAATTGAAGGTGCCGATACTGCGGTCAGTTAAATTTATACGTCACTTTGACGTTTGTCAAACAATTCAGCAGACCGTGGTTCAAACATAAATGAATCGTTTATGAAATATAAAATTGTCAATTAACGTTGACAGTTACCTTATTTAATTTTTTTTATTCTTATACTAGTTTTATTGCAGTTTTCGAAAAATCATTGTTTGCATCTCGAATGCGAAATACTTTTGCGTTCGAGAATGGAAGTTATTTTGCCGAGCTTTAGCGAGGCAAAATAACTTCCATTCTCGAACGCAAAAGTAGCATTTCGCATTCTAGATACAAAAATAGCCATTTTTGTATTAAGTCCTTATGTTTTTCTGTCTTTCATACCGACAGGTGGAGGCAAAAAGGTAATTCGAATACTGATTTCACCCGGAAAACAGAATGACTTTTTTTACAACTAGCAAAAAGCTTTATTGAATTAAAAATGGATTTTTTTGCTCCTGAAAAAAATTATTCTAAAATGTGAAACATTTTCTTTTAAATAGTTAGTGAAGAACGTCGAAAGCCTCATTAAAATACAAGAAATCGGCAGTGAAGTAATCCATTGTTTTACGACTTTTTGTAGGCGGTGGTGCGATAGGTAAACGTCAACGACGTAAACATAACCTACAAAACTTGGTTGAAATGTTGTAATTTTGCGATTTCTCGATTTAAAAAACACTTAATGTACCCCTAAGCACTAAAGTTTATTTTTATCTCTCATGTGGTTTATTTGCCTTGGCCGTGCGAGTCTCGACAACTAGTTCCACAATAAGCTAAACTTCAGTGCCTTGGTATACAAACTCCTATTTTTCATTGTGAAAATATGATTTCTATTGCTAATTTTTGGCACATTACTTACAAAATAGCAAACTTTGCTTGTCGAGACCGATGCCTGATAGTTACTTTTTTAGGATTGTAGATAATAGTTATTTGTACAACTAGTGATACAAGCGATCCTCTTTAGTGAGTCTGAAGGTCAAACAACTAAAACTAGTTACTTTTATACGTGTTATACACGTTATTTTTTCATAGTGTTATCTTCTAATTCGAAATTTGTTCGAAAACCACTTCAGAAGTTACAACTGTCAAATTGACAATTCGCAATTTCAATAAATTTGTCAAAAAGGCATACTTTCTTTAAGATGTTTTTTTAAAAAACGAGTTTTACGATTACTATGCAAAAATAATATAATGTCTTATTAGGATTATAGGTCGCACTTTGCTTGATAAGCAATTATGTTTGTATTTGCGAAGCTTAGCGCAGCGTCGCCAGAACTAGGTTACAACACCACCCATTGAATCTCCTAGATCTCGCATCTACGTATCGAGACTGTTATCAAGAAAAAACGCCGAATGCGAAGACTATGGATGGGAACAATAAATTACCCCACAAACATTCAACTTCTACCTGTAGCGTTAGCTTTAATTTTGGTGCCTATTACTGCTTCTAATATAATTGTATTCACACTATCTTGATTGTTAGGTATGACTATAGTAAACATTTTATGTAACAAACTTTTCTGGGTCTGTTTCAGGTCGTAGCGAATCCGGCTACGCAAATTGTAATGAGTTCAAGGATTTTCATAAGCTAAGAAAAATATCGGTTGTATTTAAAGATTCGTTGGTGCCCCCTGGCAATTTGAATATCCTTTGATAATTTAGAAATAAACCGCAAGCCAGCTTCACCATAGCTAATCGGTCTTCCGATGTGTCCATGTAGTCTGAACGTTTGTTTGTTTATTTGATACTCTTTGAAGAAGTTTTTAATACGTGAATCTGATTCGTTGAGGCTTGAGTTCAATTTATTGTTGTCTTACTTGTACAACCGTTCAGAAATGTTTGAATTTCTTTCACAGATATCAAGTCTCTGGTCTGCTCTATTGATATCTCATGTTTAAATTAAGAAGCTTAAAACTTTTTTCAATGCTTCATCGACTTGAGGAGCATGCGTACAGTACTAAATAAGTCCAGCTAATGTAATTTTACAGAAACAACGAAAAACTTCTAGGTGATTTGTTTTGTTATTAAAAATTTTTGTTATTGTTTATAGTAACTTGACTTTATTTCTAGTTTTATATAATCTTTGATGAATTACGCTAATTTCTACAATTTTTCCAAAACAACGAAGAAACGTTTGGACTTACTTAGTTTTGAATGAAAAACCTAACTTTCTTAGTTTTTATTTAAATATTTTATGTATCTATTGAGTTTTTACAAAATAAAATATTGTTTGGTAGAACATATTTTATTAATATGTTATTAAGGTTACAAAATATATCAATAATGAACGTACATATATTAAACACGTACGCCAGCATCGTCTTCAGTACAGTCACACTCCTTTGACTGATGTTTTTCTTCTTCTTCAATGATGTTATCACTCTCTAGAAACTGAACATACCATTCTCACTCACGATCTTCTTCCCACTTATCCCCAACTTGTGCTTTCAGAAGAGTTTTTACATTATCAAGCTTAATTTTTCTAAAGAGATGTACAAGCGGTAGTCCTTGGAGAGAAAATTCTGATAGGTTCTTTCGGGGTTTTATCATATTCTGGACAATCTCAGTCATCGGATCCATAATGGCGCATTCCTCGAAATGTAACCGTTGTCTTATTATTTTTGTAATGTTTGATCAACAGAATTCCTTTCATGGCACTGCTACCTTTGATCTTTTTATAAATTGCTTGTAACCTTTTAACATCATCTTTTTCCAACTCCTTAACCTACCCTTGGTCTCCATATAAATGGCAATCTTCTTCTTAGGTGGTTATAACGGCTTGCTTCCTCAGTTTTTTATCTAGTAATAAAGCTATGGACTTATTCAGTTTTGAAAATTGAATGGACATATTAAGTTTTGAGTGAACAGGGATACTATGCACCTGATTCGAAACGGCGACTTATGTAGTTTTGCTCGAAATGATATGCCAAACGATGCAGCTTAGCCTTGTGAACCCAAATCCACACTTAACTCATTTTGTCCATAAAGTGGACTTATTGAGTTTTGTACGCATGCTCCTCACTTGTAGTAGTAAATAATTAATGCAAGACCAATACCAAATATTCCAGGAAAGAGTTGCCAATGAATACTATTAAATAACGAAATGAAACTACAAATCGCCTTAAGTTAAAAAATTACTTCTGCCCTCTGATGTACTGCAATAATGATGCAATATCAACGAAGAGAGAAATAAAATTTGTAGTTTTTTATGTCGTCCATAGAAGCATCACAACATAGATTTCTTGGCCTCCCACGTTGACTTTTTTTCCTACATAAGTTTTACCCTGATACTTCTTCGCGTTCTTTTGTGTAGTAACTGTTTAAGTTCAAGTTAATGATTTTGTTAACCACTCATGTTCTGCTGTTCTTATTGGCATGAAAAATTTAATTTATATTTTCGTCCATCAATGAGCTTTATTTAAGAAGTAGACTTTACTTATCATAATAAGCAGTATATAGCAGTATGAACGACTTTTTCTCATAAAACAGTTTCTTACTGCTTGGAGAAGCTGCAATTTATCTGGCAATTAACCTCATATATTGCAGACCATCATATTTTAAGAATAGGGTCAGATGCACCAATTACAAGTTATAAAGAAATGCTTACACCGAAAAGAGACGGACGGTACTTTTGCTGTCGCTATGTTAGTGTTTGTTATTGTTACAAATGTAAAATTTGACATATAACTTCACACTTCTATATAATTTATTCGTATATTTCTTTAACCAAAGATCATTCGTACAAAATTCTTGTCTAGCAAGATTTTTTTAATTCTTTGTATTTGCATTGATTGCTAGAGGGCAATTAACTCCAAATCCTTAGAAATAAAAAAATCGGGCTGCGTTCTCATATTCTTTCGTTAATTTGTACCCGTTCAATAGCTAAGCAACCAGTACTCATAAAATAAAATTCTCTCCGACTATTGTTGATTAAACAATCACATTTACTATACACAGGTTTATTGGCACATAAAACAGCAGGTTACGACCACAAACATATCAATAAAAGATGCAAAAAGTATATCGTGACAACAACGACGACAACGTAAACCTAACTGGCGCAAAAACTTGCTTGTGTTGTGACCTTGCGCACATGTAACAGTATTATCTAAATGTTTCCAACCTAAATGTTACATACTAAAACTACAAATATTTTGGAATTCCTTCACCGACAACAGTTGAGCATTTCTGATCATACTGTTGAAACATAACCATTTCATAAATGTAGTAAAATATTTCTAAAAATTTTCAAAATTCGCTATAATTTTACATTATGAACTGCGTTTCTTAACGATATTTTGTCATATTTAGTACTGCGCTTAAATGCACAATGTTTTTCATCTAGCTCACATACCTCCTTGATTTTAAAAACGAAAATATCTATAAAATTAGTTTCATGGTAAGCAGAATTTAATCTCCAAATATGAAACAGGATTTAGGTTTTGCGAAAACGCGAAAGTTAAAAAATATAAATTTATTAAAATAAAATTACATAAGAGTTACAACAAGCAGCGATTTTAGCCTACAAGATTATAACTAACTCGATATGAATGTGGAACCTATTTATATATTATCGTTATCGTGTGAGACTCCCTGTTATCTCGACCCCAGATTAACAGATAATCTCTAGGGCAACACATAACTCTTCCACCCTTAAATTAAATTATACCCTGATGGGGTTAATTTTATCAAGCACAAGGATTTCCTTTATTGCTTACTGATGCTGCATTCGGTGAAGTAGCTTGTGTTTTAATTTTCCTAAGATGTAGATAACGTTTAGTACAAATATATATGATTATGAAAGCTATTGAGATATAAATTATTATGACCCAAGGTGATATAGTAGTATGCATGAAAGTCGGTTCTTTTATCTTATATATAGCTCTCTGAACGTCTATCATTTGCGTTTTTATGTTGCTGATATCAGTGTTATTTATGCTGATGAATTTTGGCATTTCTAAGGAGAAATTTATTGTCGGCTTAGAGAGGTTAAGCTCCAGCACTGGTATTTTTGGTATCACATTGGTTTCATAATCGTTCCTATATGACTTAAGCCTATATTTCTTAAATTCTATCATGCAATTATTATTTATAGTAACTAAATTAGTTCCCTTTTTTATGATGTCATTGTCGCTGTTTATGTGACACCTTTTTCTAACGACGGTATCGTGTTTAACTACCACTATCCACTGCGTGGGCGATAATTTTCTGACATAATCGGTAATTAAATTGAAAGGTTCTGCGATGCAGGTGTTATAGGTTGTTGAAAATTGCAGGAGCTGGATTTCGCATGGAGAGTCTTCCTGTATCTGTTTATGATTCGCTTCGTGACACAGATACTCGTTGGTGGTTATTTCGTTGCATTTTTCATTGTCCAATACGTACCTTTGCTCGTTTATTAAGGCAAACTGTGCTTTAGGTTGGATTAATCGATATGTGTTATTCTTTTGGATAGGTAAGGGGAAAGCTGGTAATAATTGTAACTTTGGGGTTCTACTAATGGTATTCTGAGGATAAATATTATTTGGGAGTTTTTTATATATGCTTTAATTTTAATTGTCTTTTCTAGATATAGCAAGTCGTTTTGTTCCTCATTTAATGGTGTTTCTATGCTGCTGTCTGTTTTGGTGTTGAACTTTCTTATTTCGTTTAATAGTTCTTTGGGGCTTATTATTGAAGGATGATACGACTCCAATTTGGCGAATGTTATTGCAGTTTCAAGCTCTGTCAGGATATTATTTATGTGATTTAACAGTAGCAATATTTGAAGGTGTAGGTTATCTACAAGTATTCTTTCGTCTGTTTGTAGTTTCCAATATTCCGTTTGTTTCGCCAATCTTAGTACCTGTGAGATTTTATACTGCATTAATATTTGATTACTTTTCAGAGTGTTTATAGATTGGTTAAATTTTACCATCGCGTCTATGTTTAACGCTATCTGCTTATTCACCAGAGTTCCTAACCTTCGCTGGTTCGATATTAGTTCGTTTATTGCCTCTTCGTATCGTTCTGCATCGGATTGGTCCAAATTACCTGTTATAGCTTTTATGAGGGATGCAAGTATTTCTATAGCTCTTTTGTGTCTTCCTTCGGGTACAATTGTTTCGAATTTTTCTGCTATGGCTTTGATTTGTCTTTCTAATATTACTCGGTAATTCTGCATTTCTACATTGTAATGTTTCGTTGTTTTGTCCGATTTCGGCATTGTTGTTGCGTTTTTTAATTGTATATAATTTACCCGCAAATTGTCGAATTCTTCTTTCAGGGTTCGGAGGTCGTAAATTTGAATTATTTCCCACCATGTTTCGATAGTTCGTGCCCGTCCTAGCTTGATTGGTAGTAGGCCTGGGTTGTCGTTTACTTGCTTTATTTCTATGGTACATTTGGCTCCTCCTGCGATCCTTCTGAAACAATAGAGCGTTGCAGTTTTCTCGTGTGTATTCGTTTCGTTTTGTTGTTTTTGTCTTTTACGATTGCTGTATTATCGTCTTGCATTTTATAGATTTCGTAGGGTCCTATATATGGGTTAGCGATTTTGTTTCTCTTTTCGTTTCTGATGTAAACTATGTCCCCTATCTTAAAAGCTGTCTCCTTTCCTATTTGCTTGTTTCTTTTCTCTATGGTTTTTTCTTTCTGTTTATGTGCGTCCTCTTTCACCCTTTGATATGTCAGTTTTAATTTCTCCGCATGCTTCTTGATGTAATCTTGGTAATATCTTTTGTCGTAGTATAACTCGTACGGATCTCTATGGTTTGTGTGTCCAAATGTTAGTTCGCTGGGTGTTAGGCCGGTGACTGTATGTATTGAATTGTTATATGCTATGATAGCATAATTCATTAGTTTAGATAATTCTTCTTTCCGGTATTTTTCTTTCAGAATCCTTAAGTGTTCAATCAAAGTTGAATGGAATCTCTCCACATTTCCATTTGAATTTGGGTTGTATGGGGTTACGAAGTGAATTTTTATTTTATGCGCCTCTAATAATTGTTTAACTAGGTACGTCGTTATTGAATTCCTTTCCGTTATCACTAGTGATGCTTTCAAGAGTTCCATAGTATGTGAAATATTTTACTAAACTATCTGCTATTTCAATTGCGTTATTGCTAGATATGGCTAACGCTTGTCCTAACTTGGTGAATCCATCTACTAAAGTTAAGAATTTTTGTCCACTGATTGAGAACGAGTCCATAAATAACTTTTGAAATGGTTTATCTGCCGTTTCTGTAAGGTTTAGTGGCACTTTAGGAGGTTGTCTGTCGTATTTGCTTCGTTTGCACTCCTGGCATTGGTTTATGAAATTTCTCACGCTTTCCTTTATGTTTGGCCAATAGTACTTTCGTTGGATTTGTTTTATAGTTTCTGTAATGCCGCGATGATTGTTCTTTCCTTCATGTTGGTTTTTAATGACTTCTTCTTGTTCCTCCTCTCGATGATAATTAGTCTCAGCGCGCATCTGTATAGTTTTGGACCTTTGTCGGAAAAGTATTTTGTATATATCCGGCAGAAGTCTTTATAAAGGTACTCTTTTTCGAAGTATAGGTTCTGGGTTAAGTACTTTTAGTGTTACTGTTTCGTCAGTGCTATTGCAGATGGAAGTGATAGCTTGGTATTGATTTATGGTCACTATGGCTTCCGGTATTTCAATCCCTGGTAATATAAGTTGGTAGTTCATAATTGCGGTAGGACAATTTTGCTTTACTGGAACTTTAATTATTTTTCTTTCCTTCGGTCCGACCGTGATGACGTCATGGGTTTCATCTAAATATATTGCTATATTTGTGTTTTTCGTTTTTAGTATTTTATTCTTTATGTCGATGGTGCTTGTAGGGATTTCATTAAATCTAGACCTATTAATCCGTCGTATTGTTCGCTGAAGTCGAATATGTAGAAGGTATGATGTTTTCTTGATTTAAATGTTTTTGGCAATGGAATGGCTATGGCAAATTTGTGCGTTGTTACTGCATGCGCTGTTTGTATTTTAAATGGTTCTTTGATCACAAAATTTTTAAAATACTTTTCTGCCATTCTTGAGCTAATTAAGGTTTTTGTAGGTCCAGTATCTATCATAAATTTTGCATCTATTTCTGGTAAATATATATAGGGTAGTCTTGTATTTGTTGTCACATTTATTTTTACAGTGGTTGGAGTCGTTTTGGTCGATGATTGCGGATGTTTTCGTAATGGCATTACGTGTGGTCGTTGATCTGGGCTACTCTCATAAAATTTATGCATTCCTCGGTCTCTGTGGGTTGTTCGTGTTCGTAGGTTAGATTACTAGAGTAATATTCTTCAGAGTATTTTATTGGGTTTTCCTGTGCTTGGCTTACACCTTCTAGATCTTCATCTTCATGGTAGTACAGTTGTGTTGAAGTCCAGTTTGGTCGGGTATTACCCTGCTGGCGTTCTTGTTCAGGCTCGTGTTGCCCGAGCATACTTCCATGGCAGTAGGGGTATAGGGTTTGTCGTTTTGGTTATTAAATATTGGTTTCCCGAACTGGGCGTTTGGTTTGGGTTGCCATTGTTGTTGTGGCGTGAAAGTCTTCGGTTGGAATGGATTGGTGAATTGCGGTCGATTTTGCATCGTCATACTCCAGGTAGGTCTAGTCTGCGGCGCTATAGCTGGTGTATGGTGGGGATAACAATACTGCGGAACTGCTGGTGCTCCTTGGTGTGGGAAGATTTTATTGTTTGTTGAAAATGGCTGCACATATTTTCCTGGCGTTACTCTGGGGATTGTTTTGTACTGAGCACTTTTGTTTAGAGTTGTATCTTCCAGCTATATAATTGAAATTTTCTTCGTCTATGACGTGAGACATTGCGATTTCCAGCGTTTCCGGCATCCTGTAGCGTATTCGGTGACCTATGTCTCCTAGAGCTACTAAACCATGTAGGTAGGTTTGTAATGCAAGGTCGTCGTACATTGCTACCTTCATGCTGGTGTTGGCTGCGTTCGGGCTGGTCAGTTTTACTTTGTTAAGAAGAAGGCTTCTGGTATCCTGACATCTTATGCCGAAGTTATACGCTGTTTCTCCCTTTTCAGGTCTCAGGTGCATTAATTCTCTCATTAAGCAGCTTTCCGTTCGTTGGTCTCCGAAGTGTAGGGTTAACATCCTTTTTAAATGAGTCCAGCCCGTTATTTCTTCTCTTGTTCCGATTAATTGCAGAGCCCTTCCACCTAGTTTGCTGATGATGACTCGCAACAAGAATTCGTTTATGGGGTCGTCGGCGTTGTCTTTGTTGGCGAAGGTTTTCACTAGGTACTCGCATCCTGATATAAAGGCTGCGAGAGTCGCCGGGTCTCCTTCATAGGTAGGAACAACGTCCAGCTGATTCCTCGTGACGTCTTTATTGGTGTACGACGGCATTGCTATATGTGTATTATTTAGGTTTGCAATTTCTTGAGTATTGCTTGAGGTAGGTTCCTCTTGAATATTAAAGCTAGATTCACTTAGGGATAAATTATCGAATAGGGATTCTAGATCGGAGGGATCTACCATCAGCACTTAGCGATTTGAGCAAAGGTACTTACAGCATCAAAACCAAGGTGATCCAGAGCATCCCGTAGTCGTGTTGGCCTTGAAAACTTTGATTCTCAGCTCTAACACTTCACTATAATTACACAATTACTCGATATGAACTTCAATTTCATTCAAGTATTTTTAAAGCACTTGCATGTGTTAGTTCAATTATACCTCCAGGTAGGATCAATTTCTGGATTATTAAGATACAAGTCCTCGAGAGGAGTGTATCCCCAGTCAATTTTCACCTCTGGCTTATTAAGGTAGCCTTGAAAATTAATTATTTTTATGAAGTGTTTTTATTCACTTGTATTATTTCAAGTATACGCCCAGCTAGCGCTAATTCCAGGATTATTAAGATACAAGTTCTCAAAAGGAGTGTATCCCCAGTCAATTATTGCTTGCGGTGCAACTTGAAAGTTATTTATTTTTATTTTAAGTAATGAGCGATTCTGAGCTCGATGCACTGTAAACCGTAAACACGGACGTATTCGAAGATTTAGATTCTAATACTCAGCACATCCTACCGACTGCGTCATTTAGGTTTTGCGAAAACGCGAAAGTTAAAAAATATAAATTTATTAAAATAAAATTACATAAGAGTTACAACAAGCAGCGATTTTAGCCTACAAGATTATAACTAACTCGATATGAATGTGGAACCTATTTATATATTATCGTTATCGTGTGAGACTCTCTGTTATCTCGACCCCAGGTCAACAGATAATCTCTAGGGCGACACATAACTCAGGCATTACATTTTTTACTACATTGTTGAAATAATATGAGGCATTTCTTCTAAAATGTTTAATGGATTTGTTGGCTGCACCTGCCTTTCCATCTTTTAAGTTGGCAATCAGTTTTCCCATCTGCTCACACCACTGCTGCTGGCCGTGTTAGCTCTCTCTCATACTCGCTCCAAAGAATTTCTGAAAGGGCCGAGGGAAAATTACTTTTAGTTAAGTTGAAGATATTGTGTACTTTTGTTTTGAAATTGGCATGTTTAAAAATGTATGAAATTTTTGGCAGTTAATGTTTATGTTTATAGTAGATGTCGGAAGAATTATCCAAGGATATTTCAAATGTTAAAACTGCACACATTTTTGCTTTCTTCTAAAAATAAACTCTAAAGTATCTGTGAACAACAATTATAAATAACTCAACATTGTTACCAGAGAATGCCATGTTATAAGTAAATCAGACCTTCGCAAGTGCTCCCAGCATGTCCTCAAAAATTGTAAACGACCAGTCACAAATGAATCTCGCCTTCAATGCTACGAGATTTGACGAGTAGGTGAGTTGTTTTCTACTCTTAAAAACGTATTCAGTGGTGTCCCACAAGGTTCAGTTTTAGGTCCATTGCTATTTTTTGTCTGTATCTCAGACTAGCGCATCACCCCGAGCTCCAGAATGACTTGGTTTCTACTAAGATGGTATCACAAATAGCTTACTGCCTGTGAACAGTGACAAGTGTGCGGTTCTATATATCGGCAAAAATAATTCGTGCCTCCCTTGCAGCATTAATAACATAAAGCTTACTAATGTCGATTCTTACACTTATCTTAGTGTTCAATTAAACATGAACCTTACGTGGTCTGGACACGTTATGAAGGTATGTAAACTTGCATGAAAACCATTCTTTATCAAATTTATAAAAACCGGCAATTTAAAAATTTCCCATCTGTCAGCAAACACGCCTCGCCACCGCGCTTAATTCTATTGCCGGCTTTAATAATGTAGTTTAGACATTTCTTAAATAGGATGGAAATATACAGAGACCGGTACCATTTAAATCTACAATACTTCGGCCTGGGGTCATAAAAGGCTGGGGCTGCCATAAACGGCGCTCGCCAACGGTTTGCCGATTGCCCAAATAAAGCTGTTGAAATTACGGAATACGGAATTTACAGTTATTTGTTTTAATAATTAGCGTTGCCCTAGACCGAACCACAACGTGTGAGGTATTGATACGCGAAGCAAAATTCAAGAAAGACGATAGACGCAATCTCAACTCCGAAACGAGCTGAACCTCGGAGGGCAGTAAACAAAACAGAAAAACGCCCGAAATTCTCTCACCCTGGGAGCAACAAAGCGTCTCGGCTGTATCAAACATAAACTAGTTGTGTTTGATATCAAAATACGCGGAATTAAGCCAGATCGACGATGGAATACAGTACGCAATACTACCATTAATAATAAGCCAATTATGCCAAATCAGCACATCCGCGAGGAAATAGGCTAAACATATCCCACTCTGGTAGCAAATGGAATAGACGGGGGCGAGACCAGACGTCGAGGTCCTTTATAATGACATATAATTTGAGATTCAAACATTCGGGATCAGAAGTTCGAACCATTCGTTCGGCTCTGCTTGCAATAACCAGGACCTGAGGCTTGAACTAAAGTTCAGCCCCGGCATGATCGCCTTCATTCAGGACTTTGTGTGTGCACACACAGAGTTTCTTTCGGACATCTCCAGCTTTAAAGAACGCACTCCCTATATGTGCCCTGCGAGCCGCAGCAATCACCAATTGTCAGCCAACACTTCAAGCTTTCGAGCTCGCACCTTCGACGTGCGGCCGAAAGCTCCAACTTCATATCCTTCAAGCCTTCGAGCTCACACCCTTCTAAGTGATGCCAAGAGCACTAACTTCCAGCATCTTCGCTTTAAAGCACGCACTCCCTATGTGCGACATGCGAACCCCAACAATCATCAACGTTAAGCCAAGCCAGCACTGGGTCCAACCTTCGCCGTTTGCTTGCGCCAGCCAGCCGACGCCCATAGCACTACTTCCGGACGCGTACCCGATTCACCATATCTGCGAAAACGTTTGCACCACGAGAATAATTCTCCTCGGCTCCAGGCACAGGTTCTAGAAGATCTAGCACGCCGCCTTCTCCAACGAGAATCAATCAATCAGCCTCTTACGACCAGAGGGTGTCTGTCATCTGTTAGTTGTTTGGTTCCAAGTCAACCACAAAGTCCACCAAATACGTGAGAATCTCTGCGCAGAAACAAGACTTTGCCGCCTCCCAGAAGCTATGGTTTGCTGCTTCCTGCACCACTGGTTGACTCTTCTTCTCCGAGTACTCAACCATCAGCAAGCCTCGCCAAGAAGCTTGCCATCACCGTCCCCTAACATGACACTGGCCACTCAGGGCCCCATATTTCACCCACCGAATCGCCTTAGATGTCAACGACAATGTTGATCTTAGACTTTAGTCCAGTTAGTCTTTTTTTGTAAATAATAAATATATAAATAATAATTTTAAACTAGAATATAAACAACACGCATTAACCAATCGCTAGTCCTGTACAGGAGCTCCACCTAGACCACCCTTCGTCTACATCCTTTACTGCTGAGCTAATTGTGTGAATGGAAGTAAAACGCCATTGTTGACACCGGCCACGCCTTCTCACACTGTGGCCTTCGCCAAGTCGTGTCATCCTACAAAAGAAGTCTTTTACTTGCGTGTCGTATCCGGTTTTTAATAAGCTGTAGAAAACATATGTAAGACCTCATCTTGAATACGCGGGTGCGGTCTGGTATCCTGATCCATCTCTAAAAGGTACAAAAATAAACTATCCTCATCCCTTTTGGAAGAGTAATCGGTGCTGAAAGCTTCACCCGATTGCTACCGAAGTGAGTCAGAATTTCGGACTCCGGTCGCTATGTACGTTTCACGAGCTGCGCACCTAAATGATGATTTTCCAACCACGGGACCGATATTGATAGCCAGAGCATTTGTTTTTAACCTGTTAAAGTTTATATTTGTACCTCTCTTTAACCTGTTTTGTAAGCTATTGTGCTCACAAGCCGAGTGTGTTGAACTAAACCTTAAATTGGCCAATAGTTACCTGAAATTTGTACTAATAATTACCTGAAATGTGTACTAAATGCCATTTTAATTTGTGATTATATACTGTGATATTAGCATTTTGGTGTTATTATTTGTTACTGCTACCTGCGCGTGATTTGAGCTTTCCTTTCAGGAAATTATGTGATACTTGGGTTTACAAATCCTCAGTTGAATTGTCGTTAATTGGTAAAGACTCGTTGACGCCTCTTTGGCTGCTAATTATTTGCTAGTACTTAAAGACTGCACGCCGTCTTCCTGACCTAGCCGGTAGGCTATGGTATCCAAGTAGTCATACAGTTTGTTGTGTGAGAGAATTAGCCTACGAATCGATTTTGATGCGAACTCCTTATCTGAATAAAATAATAATAATAATGTATGTATGCCCTACCAAATTGTGTATGGCTTAGATCTTTACCGCTCAAGTAACATTTAAAATGGTGACAAATTTAAAATTTACTCTGACCTCAGCGAATAGTATTTTAGGCTTTATTTTCCATTAATCCTAATTAAAAATTAGCTAAGGGTATTTCTGAAAATATATAACCGTGAATACTTTTTGTAGGATTAACAAAATGCTTAACTGTAGAGCCTCATCTCTAGCCCATGCCAGTGTACGCCACAACAAACTATTCATGAGGCCGAAGCTGCCACTGAAAACATCCACCAACTTTGTAGCAAATGACGTTTCTACGAGCAACATTTCCGAATTTTACAAAGGTGCCAATGTTTTTATAACGGGCGGAACAGGGTTTCTGGGAAAAACTCTCTTAGAGAAGCTACTGCGGTCGTGTGTTGGCATAGAAAGTATATACGTCCTTATTAGGCCGAAACGCGGTGTTGAAGTTGACGAACGTCTCGAGAAGACTCTCAAAAGTCCGGTACGATCGTGGAACTGTGGAAGATCGAATCTAACGGGTTTACTTTTAGGCTTTCAATAGAATACGAGAAAACACCCCTCACTACTTTGATAAAATTAAAGCCGTCTGCGGAGACTTGGGGCAGGCCCATTTGGGTCTCAGCGAGTTCGACAGGAGTCTATTGGTTGAGAAAGTTAACGTCGTGATTCATTCAGCAGCTGATGTCAGGTGATTCATTTCTGTCCGTGCGATGCTTTTAATACGATTTTGGATGTTTTAGATTTAACGACGACTTGAAGACAGCGATAGTATTAAACACGTTTGGAACAAAAAGTCTGATAGAGTTGTGTAAGGAAATTAAACAATTAAAGGTAGAGTGTATGGCATTTTTTATATTCCACTAAAAGGATAAGTGTTCTAGAGCTTTGTCCATGTTTCGACTGCTTATTGCCATACTGATAAGAAAAGCTTGGAAGAAATCGTTTACGACTCTCCATATGACCCCAATGCCATGATAAATTGCGTGGAAACTTTATCTTCAGATGCCATTGCGCTCATTACGAAAAAAATTATAGTATGTATTAACCTTTATTGCTTTTATTGCATGGATTAGTTTGATATTACACTATGTTTCCTAAATTGGAATTCTGACTTGAAAATTTAGTAATAAATAATGTAAGTGCGCGCACATAGTTTTTGTATACATGTATACAGGAATGTTATTTTCTAATCTTTTTGTGGAAATATCACAGAGCAGTTTTGTATTTTTCTGGCATACAAAGGCTTGTGTGGCATACCTCAAGAAATAGTTTATTGAGTCCACCATTTCAGCAGACTTCATATTTTATACTCCGAATGGTTTATATTAGAATCCTTGTGTAGATAATAAAAAGAAAAAAATACAGCAGTGACGAAAATATGTAGATCATTTGAGAACAAATTTCACCGCCATGATCATAGACATGGTCTGAGAAATCAATGCCTCCCATTCCTTCAGTCTACATTCGAAGCAGGCCTGGCTGCTTTTAAATTGGATTCACAGCTAAATAGTTAGAAGCAACAGTAATAACTGAGTTATTATTCCATTTTACACAAAAATTCTTTTCATAAGCCCTATATTCGCAAGATCTCACTTCTTTCTTCGACGATTAGCGAAGAAATTAAAACAACATAATATAGTAAGATGGATTTCCTAGAATGGAAAGAACTTGTTTTGCAATACGAACTCCCAGGGTTGAACTGTCATCGTTTACACTACTCCTGTAGTGTTTTAACTTTTGGAGTTTCTTTTGTCGCTAAGTGAGTTACCGTCGAACTTCAAATCGATCTTAATCGCACCTGATTTTCGTATTACTTTTAACTTTATCACTCCAGGCTATAGCAGTTTAGCAGCTCGGTTATCTGCCTTAAGAGCCACCATTTCAATAACCCCCGGTTATCTTCCTGAAGCTGGGACTCCAAACGGTGTTGCAGTCCACTACATTAAGCTAAAAATTGTCGCTACTGTTTGTATCTATGTTCTCCAAATTAGTAACTGAAATTTATACGAATACAGGTTTAAACTTTTTCTTTTATCGGTAGACCAAACGCCTTTTAATACGCCGGTTGAATAGTAGCCAGTTCAATTCAACCTTTTACCACAGCAAGTAATATCGTGACATTACCGTTAGAAAATCCCCTCCCCCTGTAACAACAGTTTGGTAACGAGCCAGCTCCAGCCACATGCTGATTATTTTACATGTATTTTGACTATTCAATCTAACGTATTTATTTTCCTTGTGGGTTCTTCGTCACTGTCGCCATCACTGCCATAATTACACTAACATAACTCTAGTACTTCTCCAGGAATTTCATTTCAAAATTGCCTTATCTAATTCTTCCTCATGATTTTTAACGTTTTATTCACCAGATGTCGACAGAAGTACAAAAATTCTCATTTCATCACTACAGGAAAAATTTGTAACAGCATAAATTATATCTCGCTGAAACGAAATCCTGATATTTCAGGAAATGTTAAAATTCTTTTCCTTCTTCTTCTTCATTAATGTTATTTTAGTGCTACCAGTTATTTCAGTGAAGAGCATATTCAAGAGAAACTGTGTAGAAGGCAATAATTAAAATATAAATTAATAAATAGAAAATACTATTAAGAAAAAATTGAGAATATATGCAAAATACACTTTAAATATCGAGTGGCTAAAGAATAAATTATAATGTAAGTCATCTAATATCTTTTGTTTTAGGATAAACAGCCTTATACCTATACATTTGCAAAGCAGCTAGCAGAACATCTAGTTTTGGAATGTTCGCATGACATACCCGCAGCTATAGTAAGACCGTCAATGGGTAAGAACTTTTAAGCAGTTTCAGTCTACACATCCTGCAATATCTTATTGTCACGGCATGACAGTTATCAATCAAAAATTAATACCAAACTCAGTACACCACAATCCTCGCCATTAAGTTTAAAATAAACAAACAATTTTAAGTACTACTTCTCAAACCTTGATTATTTTTTTTAACGTAAAACTTGTTCACCGGGAGGCGACGGTTCCGTAAAGGAGATCAACGCCACGAGCTACGTCCCCTCCGCTCTTATTAAAGCGACGTGCTGGTACCAAAACGTATGTCCCATAAGTTTTGACAAAAAAATTCGTTGTAGCTTATTATAGGAAACATGTTTTCAATCTGGTTAACGTTTAAGAACATGGAACACTATCCGTAGTTTACGCATATGATTTTATTAAATATAACTGTAAAATAATGACTTGTAGTTGAATTTAATATAAAATGAAAGCAACATAAAATATAACTAATATTTTTTTTTTCAAAACTTATGGGACATACGTTAAACCGATTATTAAAGGTTCACGAAACAGACAAAGCAACTTGTGGTGGTAATTTTAATTACGCCATTAGTTAATTAACCAATACTAAGGCTTCGCTAAACAACTATTATCCCACAAAATGAAACAACCCTGCAACAATGAATTGCTCCGCCTCGCTTACAATCGGAACAGAGGGCCAGTTCAACGATAAGAAGTATTGACTGTTCGGTATCTCTAAATAAGAAATTCTAATTTAGGTACGAGAGAGATGTGTACTTGAAAATTATTCCGC
Source organism: Agriotes lineatus (assembly GCA_940337035.1). Taxonomy (NCBI): domain Eukaryota; kingdom Metazoa; phylum Arthropoda; class Insecta; order Coleoptera; family Elateridae; genus Agriotes; species Agriotes lineatus. Next base: position 17,866 of record CALNHX010001037.1, read on the forward strand.
TGTTAATCCACTCACATCACGAAACGTGAAACAGCTAGCCTTATGGACATGAGGTGCATTGACAGGTCCTGCAGACAAGAGACTTACCTTTAACGCGTTACCTAAAATATCTGTCAATTCCTAGAAGATTCTTTGCCGAAAAAATACAAGAAAATATACAATTAAAATTATCTAGGTCGATCTATTGAACACACGCAGAATACAGTGAAATCAGTGCTCCTGCACCTGCAAATTAAAAAATATTAGCACCCTGTTTGACGTCGCTGTATAGAGACTAACTCAAAAATTCCAGTAAGCGCGAGCTCAATTATTCTAACAAGTTTCAGCTTGGAAGGGGTTCCTTAATTCTATTATACAGGGTGTTATCCAAAGTAAGATTAAAATTTTAATATTGAATAGCTTACATCAAAGTAAGAAGAGTAGTTCATGTAGATATAGGTCCGGAAATGCGTTTTATGAGAGTTACAGCTTCGAGAAAGTTAAATGGAAAAATGCATCGCTATGAGTAGATTACGAAACGCGATAAACCCCTTGGTGACCCTCGCGTGATGTCACATTTTATGTACCTAACTTTTTATCGTGTCTTTTGGCATCTTATTTAGAAGATCAGAATTTAAGCACATGACAAAATTCAACTTTCTATATATTTTCCGGAAAAATCTTTTTTTCTACCACTCTACCTCGTTACAGCTCAACATCGTTACTAAGACAAAAACCGAGCCTCGCAACTGGCAGTCAATTTGTTACAAAGGAAAGCGGTAGTTAAATTTAAAAAAACAGCCCACAACAATGATTTGCTCCAGCTAGCTTTCAGTCGAGATAAGGGCGGTTTGAGGCATCTGAAATAAGTTTGTCTGTTACTTCAAAATAAGGGTATATCAAGGTTTAATTAGGGTGAGGGCGCAACAGGTGTTTTCCCATTTGCCCATGGAGTTATGCAGGTGTTACTAATACTTAACAGCGAAAACCTCCCAAACAATGTACGAGGTGCTTTGCCGACGCATTGTCAGCGATATGCAACGGGGAACGTTGCATTTCGCGATAGGTTGGCGTTATGCTTTTAAAACTTGCATCGTGGACCGAAATTTACAGAAGTATCCGGAAAGTCAAGCTTAGACTAAAATGAACGAAGACTGCCTAATTTTCACAAGTGACGTTACGAATATAAATTAGCTTAACAACCTGGATAATAAGTTTTCGGTTAATTATCAGAAAATTGTCAGTTACCAACTTTGCAGCAAATACTCGCCTTTGTAGTTATTATTTTATAAAATTTTGATGACATTAGTTTTTGGTTAACGCTAAACAGTTACCGTTCATACAGCTTTCTGCAATTTTTTAACGACTTTAGTTTATGATCTGTATAGTGGCAGCAGCATGGCAGGAACCATTTCCAGGCTGGGTGGACAGTTTAACTTCAACAACGGGCATATTTCGTGAGTGTGCTCGAGGAACAGTAAAAACCGCCGTAGCTAATCCACGTCTCACTGCGGACTTAATTCCTGTCGATATTGTAGCCAATACGTTAATTGCCGCTTCATGGTACACAGCTGCTTACAGGTATACAACTGCAAGGTTAAGTGTTAAAACTAACAGAATTTCTCCTAGACCCAGTACCTTAAAAGTATACAACTGCACTTCAGGCCAGATAAATGCAATTTCCTGGGGGACAATACGTGAAATGGTGAACAAGTATGCTGTAGAATATCCCAGCAAATACCTTTGCTGGTATCCGAAGTTCTCGTTACGCTCTAGCAGGAAAACGCATTTAATTTTCGCAGCTGCTTTCCACTACCTTCCTGCCTATATTCGCGATGTTGTTGCGTATATAACCCGACGTCGAGTTATGTGAGTTTATCTGAAGCAAAAGAGCGACGTTATATCAATTTATTGCAGAAATGTGAGAATATGCCGCCTAACAGCCCAGGCTGCCAAGAACTCCGAGTTTTTCACCCTGCAGGAGTGGGACTTTGATACTTCTAGCTTCAGGCATTTAATGGAGGCTGTAGATAATGCAAATGATGGGAAAAACTTTAATATCGATTTAAGTGAAAGTAGTGGATTCCAGTGGGACTCATATATGAAGGATTATATACTTGGAATACGACAATACGTGCTGAAAGATGACCTTTCTAGTTTAAGCAGCGCGAAAGCTACGCTCAATAAGTGAGTAACGCAAAGGGGCTTTTATACGAGAACAGTTCAGATATGAACCAAAATTTACCTTTAGAATCTGCTAATCTAAATACTAATCTAAAGCTGAAATGACTTGGGAAGCTTTTCAACAGGACAAGGATTTATTTGGCATCAGAAAATATGGCCAGCCGAGAAATTAACTTATGTGACCACTTATAATGCTTTTTCCTACCCTGCAGTTACGACTAAATTATTACCCGTAGAAGGCAGTCCCAATTTTCAGTTTTATCACAATTATTTCAACAATGCTGTACGTCAGAAAACGTGGAAGATGTCCTTAATTAAATTAATTTCCTATCCAACTAAGTCGAAACGCCAGGAAAATTTGGCACCAATTACAAAATCGAAGCACGCCAATTGTTAAAATAAAGTATTATACACAGTTTGCTGTTCATATCTGAATTAATCTCGTTCTAATATAGTACCTACTGCTATTTTCACGCAACGATTCACTCTGTTTTTGAATTTGAAATTAAAATGTGCTAGTCCTGAACGAATATCATTGTAGCACCGCAGAGTTTTCTAAAAATATTACGACAGAGTTCAATACAAAGTGAGCACTTCTAATTATTCAAATTTTATTTTTTCAGGTTTTATTGGACCAATAAGGGAATGCAAGTTATTCTACTTGGGACCGTTTTGGGATTGATAATAATGTAGAAGAGGGACATTTATATAGCTTTATAGAGCTATATTGAGTTAATTGTAATTAAAAAAGAATTTAAAAAATAAGCAAGATCTTGTATTAGTACATACAATAAAAAAATTGATATAGAAATTTTGGATGTGTTTATTTACACCATCAGAATATAGCTAAAATTAATGTGAGAGCGATTTCAGTTCATGATTTTCATCTCCTTTTTCATTCCCTTTTGCACATGGCGTTGTGTCGCTCGCCCATTTCCAGTCTTGGTTACGGTTGGTTCCCATCATTTCTAGTTGTGTTAAGTCTCTTCTCTCCGTTGCCATCTTTTTTAATTTTTCTCCCCATGTTTCTCTAGGTCTACCTATGCATATGGCGAAGGTTAATTGCTCGCAGCAATCCTGAGTGCATAACTAAGACACGAACACGAAAGAAAAATTCAAATACGCTCGGAATTGGTATTTTGTTTATTGCAACATTAAGTGATTGTTATACATTAATAAATGCACCAGATATGATTAGCAGTAACTGTAATTTGATAAGCAGAGGTTAGCATTTGAATTAAACATTTTGGGCAGGGTTCCGCTCAAAGTATTATTCATTAATTGTGCTCGTTATGGCAGATGTACTTAATTGATTTGACTGGCCTATTTGACATTGTAAAGTAAAGACAAGAATGTGAATTTAATAAGATACAGAGACGTTTTGAGGCATTACGAAAGTTATATACAGCGATCGTGTTAAAATTATGAGGCCAGCAATCGGCAACGCAACTGAAATGTAAGCAGCAGTGTAAGGAAGCATAAAATGCAAACAGTATTGATAGGGCAGCCTACGATGGAAGAAAAACAATAGTTCAGTGCGAATTAAAACTCGTGAAACCAGTGCTATTAAAACTTGTGTGAAAGAGCAGAGATGTGAGGTTAAAAAGTGCTTCGATATGACATTTATCCAAAAACATTTTAGTTTCTAAAGAAACATTGTAAAAAACTTACGTCAAAAGCAATTGTAATAGTTGCTAGGATGCGAGATGTTCTTTTATTATTGTTGTCAACCCAAGCCAAGAAAAAATAGCTGTGTGTAAGATTGGCTAGTAAAGGTTGTATTATTTTGAATATAAAAAGTTATTTATTTGAGTCCAAGTTGGGTTTTATTTGTTTACCAGTCAGCAAAGTGTCTTTGCGTAAAATTTCATCGAGTTATAAGGTGCCAGTTAAGAGGAGGTGTCCCAGAAGGTTCGCACACTTGGATCCAACTTCGGGGCTCGTTTTCGACCAGTTTTAAGGCATCGGCCAGCTGAAATTTATGTGCATCGTGTAGATTAGACCTTTCTTGGTGCCCTTGTCCATAAATCAGTAGCAGGGAGCATTTCAAAATTAAATAATCGCCGTCCCTAAGAACGCATCCAGGATATCAAGCCTACATTTCGAGGTAGATTTGACCAGCAAGGGGAGTTCGAGGAGTCTCCAGAGTTGTGCAGCACTTAGAGGAGACATCGTACGAGGTTCAGAACGAAGTTCCAGCGGCCTTTTTCCACCGGGTATTTATCGAGGTAGGGTCCCTTGGAAATGCAGAATTCGAGAAGGAGGCCTACCAGATTCCAAAACAATTGAATCTCCGCGTTCTTTCTGAGGTCACGAAAAGAAAACAAAACAGGTTAGCCATACTACGTCATTATAATTTGCATTGCTAATATTTACCTAAAGCGAATTTGTCAATTGTTGGTGTTTTGCGTTCAAATTACGCAAATTTTGTGCGTTTGGACCATCTTCGTTTATGCTGTCAATTTAAAGGTTAAACTGTCAGATGCAGAAAAGTTGGACATTTGCAATACTTGTTTAGAAATTATACTAAACACTAAACATTATACTGGATGTTACAAACTAACCCTGCAGATTTTAGGGTTTTCATGTTAAGCCAGAATATTTATTTAAATTAGTTGCCAATAAATAAAATAGGAAAGGCAATGAACCATTTGTTACGGTATAAAACAGTCGTTAAGCCCTTCAATAAATTTACGAAGCAATACTCGCCCCCGCTGTGCCCTTTTTAGCCCTTTGGTCCCGCTAAAGGCTCAGTTGGGAGAGGGGTTTGATCAACTAGGCACAGTTCAGGGCTAGATGCCACGGTTCGAGATGTTGATAGTGACTGATCAAAAGAAAAATCGACGGGCGTCACGGCTATTGGTTTTGTAATTCTTAAATTAACCGACAATTGATCAAAATCCGAAATCCAACAGCTTTTACTTCGCGTTCTTACCCCTGGGAGACACTCCACAGCCGTATTAGCGTTTCACTTACCTTTGGGCGCGCTCCCTGCGGGTACCAACAAATACAAACACAAAACAAGAACAGAAGCCCATATGCATCTAAATAAACACAGATAAATAAAGCACAGGAAGTAATTTAAATATCCAAGGTTTATTGACAGTATACTAGGGTAAATATAAGTGTTAGTAAACGTGTAACATTATTTCTTTCTAATGTATCAAAAACAAAACGTCAACTTAAATTTTCCTGTACTTGAATTTGAGGTTCTACAGTGTACGGCGCTTAGTAAATCTCAAAGAAGCTTATGCTGAGGCGATAACGCAAAGCACGAATTATTATGCATCGTCAAATAAATGTTTCGTCAAGCGCAACACTATTAAACGAGTAGCACTTGTAAAAATTACAGTTTACAGTACCTTTTCGATATAGCACTCCAGCTACCCCAGAATTTAATGAAAACAAGAGAAAAGTACCTCATCTAGGAGTAGACTGCGATTTTACTTGAAGATGCGGGCAAATAGGAGATGATCGAACGTACAATGGGGTATCCGACAGCTTAACCGGGGAGTGGTGTAGTGGAATCCTTACTAAGAAGTTTAGGAAATAGATCGTAACGACGAAACGACAAAGACCCACCCTATATATTTGCTTAGAAAGCACTTTTCCTTGAAAATCCGCTTATACACAGCGTTATCATGTACACGACGGTATTAACTTAACAAAAACGCGTAGCACAAGCCCCGGGGTGACGGCGCACCCCTTTCAACACGGGTTTTTATTACGGGCACTAATTACCCACTACGTTGGGCTAGATGTTCACAGCAGAACTCACCTACACGACGCTTACCAAAAAGCTCAGTTCTGAGATGGAATTGTACGGAATATTTCTTCATCTCACCTCTCTTCAACTTGTACGATAGACGATAGCGATGATTAATATTGCACCATATTAACCCAGAGCGGCGGTTAGAACGGGGAGTCCCCAAACCTAGAAATGCCGTACCGCAGACACCAAGCGGTGTAATTCGAAGGTGCCATTGTTCGACTTAAGCTCAAATAAAGACTGAACGCTGAATCCATCAGTGGACGGTTTAGCTAACTAATTAACGAAATCTGTGCGAGATGGTAAAAGGGGAGCAGATCTCGGGTAACAGATGTCGTTACCTCTTCTAAAATTAATAGCGGAACCTAAGGTTGTCTAGAAATTGGTCCAGATTAGGGGATGTTGCCCCAAGAAATAGGCCATAAAAATGCGGGAGCGTAATTTTGTTCAATCAAACGTCGGGAGTCTTAACACATGTATTTTGGAAATAATTATTACAAAACATCATTTTAATAAGCCCTGAGACAGCACAATAATTCTTATTATGGCAACTATTTAATTTTTTGTGATTTTTCCTACATTTATTTATTTATATTAAAGTTTTAATGCCTATCATTACAATATATCTCTCCTCCTCGGACTTACTTCCATAATTCGTTTCTAATCTCTTCTAACTTCTTGTAACAGGACCCCACCAGATAAACTGTGTTTAATGTCTATTTCTCTTGTCACTATATTTTGGGGTCTAAATTCTGCTTGTGCCTGTACCAGTTGGTTTTTGGTTTCTTCCCGTAACCGTTTCTCCAGTATTCTGGAATATATTTTCTGTAGAACCGAGATATATTGCCCAATAGTTATTACATTCATTTAAGCTTTACTTCTTGTGTAGTGACATTGTCGCTTCAGTCTTCTAATATTTTTTGGCCAATCCAATTTTCGCGTTTCTCCACCTTACTCTAGCATTTCTGGGGTTGTTAAATCTCTTTCTGCTGCCGTTCCTAGATGGATCTACTTTATTGCTTCCTCTATTTATGAGATTTCAACATCTCTTTCTGTCTCTTCGATTTTGACTTCAATATTTTTATGACAGTGAAAAAATATGCATTTCTAGTACTCCCATAATAGTCCAGTTGCATTAGGCGGAAAAGAATAGCATCTGCCGAAAAATTCCAAGTGAGCTGAAATTTTGCATACACCTTTAGTTTGACATTACAAATAATGTCTCAAAAGCCCACATCGCTATCGCTCTTGTGTTTTCAGTTATTCAGATACAGCGATACGTTTTTCGCAAATTTCTCGCTTCCTGTGGGTCGTATGACTTTTATTTATTACAAAAAATAAAGGCTAGGAAATTCTCTACATAAAAAAGGTTATATAGGTTTTTTATGTATAACCAACGGTTTCACTCTATACCTTAGAGAAGTAACGTATGTCCCACAAGTTTTGAGAAAAAAAATCCGTTGCAGCTTATTTCTAGTAAAAATGATTTCAACCTGGTTGGCGTTGAAGAACATGGACTATTATCCGAAGTTTAAGCATATAATTCTATTAAATATAGTTGTAGAAATAAATGCTTGTAGTTGAATTTAACATAAAATTAAAGCAACATCAAATATGGCTGTTAACATTTTTTCTCAAAACTTATGGGACATGCGTTAATGAGCAGCGATGAATTAGTTTCCACAACCCCATCGGAGGTGGGGTGCAACGCGCGTTTATTTACATGGTTTCCCCAGTAGGCCTATCCCATCTTTTCCTTGTTTTAAGTACGTTCTCGTTCTTTTCCTCCCCCTCTACATGTTCCTCTTCGTTTTGTTCTCTTCGCTAACTTCTTCCTCATCATTTCTTCTGCTTCTGTAATATTGTCTGTGATGAGATCAACAAGATAAATCTCATTACATTCTTTATCGCTACCCAAAAAAATATCCCACCCACCCCACAAAAGATATGAATATACATACAACATACATACAACAAAGGAGACATGACTTACCATGTTTCGGTAAGATTATTCAGAAAAATGTTAGTGTCCAGGAAAATGGAGCAAATTCAAGCAGGAGGAAGATTAGTATTCCAAGCTGATCAATTGAAGAAATCCCTACCTAAAGAATACAATAGGTACAAACACAATTCAATACAAACTCTATCGAAGAACAACAATGTGATCTCATATTACTGGTTAGCCATTCTATCGTCTTGAGGTATCGCGATTTTTACCCTTCGAGCTCAATTTTAAAGTTTTTTCTAATTAATATTAGTACTAGTTCGGTTTTTGTGTGTTCCATACATATTTTACTTTAGCAAAGACTGTACAGTATCAGTAAGTAGATATCTCATATGAGACTGAAACACAATATAGTCCTCAAATGCAAGATTTTTTTAATAATAATACAGCTCTACTATGCACATTTTACTAATACTAGCGTCAAACAAAAACAGTAGATACCCTTTGAATAAAATATATAGTTCCTGTTGTTTTATATTATACTAGTAAATATATACAGTTATTCTCATGGATATTTTCTTCGATGTCATATGCGAATGGAACAATCACGGAAATAATCTAAGAATATGCTCGTCTACTAATAAGACGAAACAGATGGATACTTAATTTTAGATCATGTTCCTGAGTATTCTATACGCACAAGGTTTCAGGAAAAATGCTTCAGACACTGTTAGTTAGTTTACAAGTTGGTACCACCCTTTTTATGCCAAGAGGAAGGAGTTGACAATTCGTCGCATGTCTTCACCTGGGCTATAATTAAAGCGGGGTCAGTCAAGTAACTAGCGTCCAGCAAACAGACTGTGCGTTTCGCGTAATGTAACAACCAATTTTGAAATCTTATCGGCCAAACTTTGGAATATTTCTACATCGTCGGATTTAACAATTGCCAAGGCATAGCCTATAAATCTGAAATTTCGTTTGCAGTCTTATTGTTGTGCATTGAATATTCTGTATAGTGACGCTCCACGTCAACTCAGTTCTAATAAATCTGGTTAACTTATTTCAACAAGAGTGCATGTGCTACAAGAGCAGATACTCGTCTCTCAGGGGAATGCCCGGGTTTATTCCTGGCGACTCTAGAATTTTAAAAATCGTACTCCGTCCCGGCTACCGCGCTAACGCATGTTGTAATCGTTGACCCCTAACAAGGAAATTCTTTCTCCATTTTCGACGGGCAAGGCTATCCACCTACCCGACTTACGAGTAAAAAGAGCTTATAGAACCACTTTGTGGTTTAAAGCAGGCCACTGGCCTATAATAAGAGAAAAACAAGACTTATTTTGGTTTTTGCCGTTAACGCCGCCAATCTAAACTGCTGTATTTTGATCTAAGATGAATATGCTGTATTAGTAAGCAATTCAAGCTGTGTGATATTTAAAAGTTGGCGTCTTTGGAAGTAAAGAAACGCGTTAAGCTTAACACCTTCTACGGTTTTCCTTATCGCTCGTCGCGAACAAACAAAATTCTTAAAGATTGTTGTTATGGTTTTGGTCGTCAACTAGGGCCCACTTAAATGAATTTTATCTGGTTCTCAAATTACATTAACGTTAGCGCCAGTAGCAAATTTATCTAAAGCATCAATATTATGCCAGAAATTTGTACGGCGGTTATTCCATTACAATCTGCGGTTACCTCGCACCAGCGCTTGAGCAGAAGATAAGAAGACGTCCACCAGCACAGTCTCGTACAAGCAGGCACAGCACCACTCTCACTCAATTGTACCTGGAGCGACTGCACCGATAACGCGGATCGAAAAGTATAAAAGCAACTTTCACAGCCATTTCAATCGCTTGAAACTTGAGACCTAAAATTCTGATCCTGCCCTCCAGCTCTAGGTCTCCCTCCGGCGGCCTGGTCCCGCTTCCAAAAACTTTCCTTGCATAGCTCTGCCCTGTGACAAGAATTCGTCTCGTAGAATAATACTTTAACGTAAATCCCATACTTGACTTCTACTACTTTACGTTGACCATAAATAACCGACTTCACCAAAGTTATTATAACCTAAAAGCTCATTAGCGTATCGGTAGCAACAGCATTGTTAGTCCAACGACGGTATCCTGATAGTTCACCAAAGGCAGGCAAGCAATTTTCTAACGACTCCCGCAAAATCAAGTCGTGAAAAGGAGGACTTCGCTTCATAGGAATAGGTCTTGTTTAAGTGATTCCTGGGGTCCTAAACTTATATACACCCTAATTACACAAGTCACCAGCACCGTAAAACAAGTTATTCCAAATTTGCGCCCACACAGAATTCGTGAACAATCGCCATTTTCGGCGACATTAATAAAGCTTGTTTCAGGCCGATCGTTTCGAAGTTCAAGTACACCGGAACCCTACCTTATCCAAACTTTCTTGGGTAGGTTCCAGGGGAGCAACTGAGTAGAACCGACGTTTATAATGGGTTACCGACCACCAAGTAGCATCGATCCAGACCGTTCACCAGAGGAAATTGTATGTTATAGTTCTATGTACATATCATGACTAATTAAGGTTTATTTTGTACTTAGTTGGACACATTATACAATTTATATCTAAACTCTTTATTCCTGTACCTATACATTTGAGTTGAAATGAACCCATGGGCTTCTGAGCAACCCCGAGGCAAAAGTAAAATAAAGTAATTAATAACATTTCCGGAACAATTCATGCAATCATTACGCGTGTAACAAGACTTTTTAAAGTAAGGTAAGCATCCCAAAAACTACGAAAAAAGGTCATATCTTGGAGCTGAGCACACTTCCTGTAGTCGAGGGACTTCTTCCTGGTGGAAACCCCAATTCCATCCTGGGAGTATACATTAGGTGGCCTCTAATACGAATCACATGCGTTTGTTACCGTACCTTCAAAATAAGGTTTGTTTAAGCTATGGCGAGCGAGCCCTTTCTTCATCCTACACCGTCCTAATTTTCGAATGAGCTGCTGGTTCACCTTGTTGGGTTGGTTCTACGAATTTTCCCTATATCAAGAGCCTATACATTTTAGAAACTGTAGCTGTTTTTCCTATTACATTAAAGAAGATACAGTTCTTTATGATATAGATTTTTATTACTTTTCCTAAAGGTACATTCTAGTTACTTAGTTATCTATAGTAGCAACGCTCCTACAAATATGCCCACTGTCAGGATTTGAATCGCTTTCTTAGACCAATACAACCTGAAAAAGATGGTGTGTAAGTTCCGAATGCAGGTAATAATAATTTAAAAGAAGAATGAGCAGCACTACCTACCTACTGAGTTTAGCTTTAGCTTGTTCTAAACTCGAAAGGCCGTCTTTGAGCATGTGCAGACGAATGCCGAGTAAGTAATTCTTTATATAAGAATCCCACTGGAATCCACTGCCTTGACTCATGTCTATGCTGAAGTCTTTTCCATCCTCTGCCTTACCCACGACTTCCACTAAGCCTCTGAAGGTCGAGACATTGAATTTCCAGTCGCGAAGCTGGAAATACTCATGGATCCAGGCAGCTTTTGAGGTAATATTGTATGCTTTCACGTTTCTACAATAAAAATATCACCTCTTGTCTATGGCATTTCTCAACAACACATACGTAGGTTCACGTCCAGTCATAAATAAGAGCAAGTCGCGTATGCAAGCGGTTACATATTGGAAAGCAAACTGGTGGAGCAGATGTGTTGTCTTGTTCGTTGTAAAGGTGAAGCCTGGATAGTCGATGACGTGTTTGCTGGGATACTCTACGGCATACTTCTGAACCAGGTTTCGCACGTCTTTCCATATTATTCCATTGATCTGTCCCGATGTGCAGTTGTATACTCTCATCGTGTTTGATCTGAAAGTATCAGATCAGTGCTAATGCCAAATATTGGGTAAATATAAATGTGAACACTGTTTTTCAAATTGTACAAGAGGAATATTCATGCTTTCTCAGTGCTCTAAAAAACCTGCATGAATGTAAAGACGCTAGAAAATCAAGTCAAGTACCAATAAAAGGAGGTAAATAATGGAAGTAATTTGCAAAAACAGTAAAGTTAGAAACTAGAGAGATACCAGCTGGAGGAAATGGTTGAGAGTATTACGGAGAAAACTGAGTCGATGAAGAAAGCAAAGTACCAACATTTAGGCTCGATCGACACTACCGGGCATATCTCGGTTCGATCTCGCTCCGCTCAAATATTTATACATTGCTGGCAATGCGCACATTCACACTATAGGTAACGCTCAAGCTCAGGTCGAGCCCATTGCTAACAATTTATAAAAAATTGAGCGGAGCGAGATCGAACCGAGAGCAGCCCGATAGTGTGGATCGAGCCTAATTATACTGACAATTGCTTAATGCACGCCAGGCTCTTTAAAACATATCTAACTTTTAAATACCATGATACAGCTCCTCCAAGTATTTATTACCACAATGATTAATAATAACAAATCGTAACCTCAGTAATTTAATCTGTGATGTCAAAGGGTATGTATAACAGAAATTAAATAAATTGTTTACCTATAATAAATAATTATGTCTCTAATAAGAAATTAAAATTATGTTACCAATTATCTTACCACTTTATGTGAGAATTCCCATATATAGTTTTAGATATGTATGTACTTATACTTAAATGTTTTCTATCCGCAAACGTTATTACAAATCAGTTCACAGTTAAATTTATTATAAATTCTCAATGCCAACTGTCAAGATATTTACCAAAAGTTCAATTATTCGAAATTCATCTATATCACTAGTTCCTAACCTTGTAGCGATAAATATTTTTTATGCAGAAGCATACAACAACGACCAATTAAAAAAATCGCATCAACGGCAAGACGATACGAATTCCAGCAGCGGCAAATCGAACACAACACCAGAAATGACAGTTCGCACCAAATACCAAAGTATTCCAATCGCACTCAATGGCTCACGAAGGAATACTACTCCTGCTATATTCGACTGCCATAAAAAAGCTGCAGGAAAATATATGTTATAGAATCTTAATCCAACTGTTCATATTTTCTTACCACCAAGATGTCATTTGGACTATTTTGTGACAGTAAATGTTACATGCCACACAGGGTAATCTTTAAAGGCTCTACGTACAAATCACCAAAATGAGGTGTAGGGCCTTTAGCTATATTTTTCAAAAATTGCGTTTTTCTATACAAATGTTATCTTTATTATTTTTTAATCTGCATCTCTTTTGTTTCTCTATAGAAACGAAATGGGTTGCCAACCTCGTTAAAATCTCCTAACATACGTAAGTATTAACCAGAAACAAAAATCCTATGGAATACTACGTTCTAAATCAGACAGCTTAAAAATATACTTATCTCTTAAGAGAGCGTGGCCGGCTGGTAGTGCTTGCCCCAGCAATCGGCAGATAGTGGGTTCGAGCCCCACACCCGTACATTGGAAACATCGATTTCTCTCCGGCCACCATACGAACATCTTTGGTGGTCGTGACCCCTGTGAGGGCAATCTTCCCTAATTCAAGGAGTTAGGCTAGCCACCTATCCCGGCCGCGGCTTAAGATGGCTTATAAAACCGCACTCAATGTGTGGAAATAACAGATTCTCAGCCTATATTAAGAGGAGGAAGAAGAAGAAGATCTCCATTGGTTGCCCTAATTTCTATTATTAATGTTTAAGCTTAGCAAGGTGTCTGCTTTTTGTGCCGGTTTACTCTGCTTCTGAGGGAAGTCAAACGCAGTTGAAATTAGGCTCGTTAATTCATAATTAATAACGGGTTCATATACTAAATACACAACAGCTATACGCTTCGTGTAGGTTAAGCTGCTGTTATCAAGACTGTTCCGGCTTGATACCATTGCTAGCTCTGAATTCCTCACTATGCAGGTTGAAATGCAATATTTAAATATTATGTTTATCAACAACTACAGCATTCCAATCGCAAAGCAAACAAGATGTTTGATATAAGTTATAAAGAACCTGTTTGTCGTGAAACTGAACATCCTGGTCCTGATGAAATTGGGCTTGTGAATCTGAAACTGATTAGCGAAGATAACATCATTTTTATCACCATATAACTGCCTTAAATATACAACTTCTCCAGAAATTTAGAGAACAACTCAAAGACATATTCAACTACTTTATCGATTACAAGAAAGCGTTCGATAGGGTATAGTATTCAAAATTAAGGAATATTATTATTCAAAACTTGTACTAGGGACAAACAAACAAAGTTCTCATAGAAGAAATGAAAACAGAAAATTGGGTGCATCCTTTTACTTTTGCTAAGTAAGTAAGTAAATAATCCTAATATATAATTATTTATGGTTGAACACTAGGCAAAGTAAGGAGTTTTCTGGTAGAAATGCAACTATGGAAAGTGAATCTCTAAGTAAGACGAACAAAGTGTTTACGTTCAACAGTAATCTGGATTGGTAAAACATTGTCTTTAATGCTGCTGTAGGATAATTAATGGCTGAACGATTACCTTCGTTTTCAACACTCGAAAATCAGTTTGGTTAATGAAACATGTTATTCCGAATCGGAAGCCTCCTATAAATTCAAAAATCTTACCTGTGTGCAATCGAATGCCAAGCAGCCGCAATGACAGTGTTGGCAACGATATCAACGGGAATAAAGTCTATGGTTTTTTGTGGATTGCAGATGATACTTTTGAGGGATCCTCGAGAGCACTCCATAAACATTCCCGTTGCTGAAGTGAAGCTGTCCACCCATCCTGATGATGGTTCCTTCCAAGAAGCCGATACTATTATAAAAAAGTACGCAAAGAAAAATAAATTAGAAAACTGTTAGCAAACGAAAGTACTATAACTGCAATATGATTAAAATAGAGACGAATTAATAATAAAATTAATTATTACTGATAGATGGTCGAACTATAGCTGTAGGTGCCTCTTCCGAGAACTCTAGAACTAAACGCTCCGCCAACTTCTTTGAAATTGTGTAAGTATTTGGATGTTTTCCCTAGAACGATGGTTATAGTTTCACAGCTTACGTACAAACAGATACATACACGTATGTGTGGGGTAATTAAAGAAAGCGCTTCTGGGGGCAAGGTTTCGACCAAGTTTATCACTGCTCTGGGGTCGTAGACGGATTCGTACACTTGTTCATCAAGTTCCGACCTGTCTGGATCAGAAAAAATGGTTGAAACATGAACAAAACTCTGAAAAGGCACTCTTTAAATCAGTCAAAACTTGCTGGAGGATTACCTTCAAATGTGTCATTTCTTTGCACAGTTCTGTGATGTATTTAGTTCCTTGCGTGTTTACTATTATAGCGGATTTTAAAGGTTCATTAAATCTAAAAGCTTCAAATTATTTAAAGCTCCAAGCAGGCAATAAACTAAATTTACTTAACTGTGGCGGCTGAGTGGAAGACCATGTCGACTTTGTCCACTAAAAGACGCCTGTCAAGCTCGGAAAGGCCCAAGTTCGTTTGACAAATGTCTCCAGCAACAGGTTTAATTTTGTCAAGAAACCTCGGGGCGTATTCTCGTATCTTATCAAAAGCCTAAAAATAATAAATAGAATTGGTATTTTCAACTAGATGTTCTTCTTTCCTACTGGACTTTCTAGTACGTCGTTGAGTCGTTTGTGAACTTCTACATCTCGTTTCGGCCTGATAAGTACGTAGATGTTTTCTATTCCAACGCATGAGCGTAGAAGCTTTTCCAACAGAACTTTCCCCAAAAGTCCTGTTCCTCCAGTTACGAATACGTGAGCTCCGTCGTAAAATCGGGATATATTGTTTGCCATATTTGCGTTCGCTTTTGTTACTGAAGTGACGGCAGTATTGATATATCTACTTGCTGACGTCGTTATTGGCATTTTGGTGCGCTGGATATTCATGACAGTAACACTCAAGCCCCTTAAGAACATGATTTCGTTATTACTGTAAGAAATATATTATTTAAATATACATATTATATGGACATAATTTTTGTTCAATTAAAGTGAAATTGCTGTAAAAACTAAACATATTAATTTCAATACACTGTTATATATTCCTATATGAAAAATATTCACTTGCATGCGATCGTGTGTGCAATAATTTTACAGTTCGACGAATTCACACAACGCGAGAAAATATCCCGAACATCAGGCAGTTTCCTTAACGTACTGCGTCGTTGAGATAACCTGAGGCATTTATTCTGTGATTTTTTCAAGGCCAGCTGAGATCGGGACATGTACCCGGTAAAGATTTGTGTATCCACGTAAGTTATACTAATCAATATACTGATGGGGCCAAAGTTATATATAACAGCAATGAGATAACATGAACAAGAAAATAACTCGTATTGCTTGAGTAAGAAAAAGATAAACATAGTAGCAACTATTCGAGTAGGCTTGACGCTCATTTCAATTATGACATATGTCAACTAAACGTGCCTACTAAAATATTTTTTTCGTATACTCATCTTTTTCCTACTCGAGCATTCTATTTTGTTATTCATGTTGTCTCACTGCTGTTATATATAATTATGGCCCCATCAGTATATCACAGCGTATTAAGGTATGTATGTTTCAGAATTATAATTATATATACAGTGACCGCCAAAAACAAGTTTTACGACAATAATTTGTGCTTGTTTAAAAACCTATTTAGAGCCTATCATATCTACCGAGTGACTTTATCTTATTTAGAAAATAGCGTTTTTAGAAAATGTCAAAATCCAGAAAGAGCTATTTTTCGGAAATTAAATAAAATTTTAATGAAATTTTTTAGAGTATGTTAGTTTTAGCTGACTGAACAATCGCAAGCCCAGAAAATGCCTATTACTTCCTTTTACTACTATAAAGGAAGTATTGGATTCACCCCAAAAATTCGAAATTGAGTTTTCAACAGATCTTCACGTTTTAGAGTCCCCTGATCCCAAAAAACATATTTTTTACTTCCTTTTACTACTATAAAGGAAGTATTGGATTCACCCCAAAAATTCGAAATTGAGTTTTCAACAGATCTTCACGTTTTAGAGTCCCCTGATCCCAAAAAACATATTTTTTTTCATTGGTCTGTGTGTGTGTCTGTGTGTGTGTCTGTGAACAGAATATCTCAAAAACGAAAAGAGGTATGGCATTGAAACTTCATATATAAGTTTTGTGTACTATGTAGATGAAACAGCAAGCTTTTGAAGAAAATTGCATAACCGGAAGTAGGTGTTTACTCTTGTAATTTTTCAGTTTTTTTCGATTTTTTCAAAAACGGCTCTAACGATTTTTTTTAAATTTTACATTTTTCTTACATTTTTAATGTGTATTGATGTGAGATAGGTGATTTTCCAGTTGAATACTTCTAAAGTGGGTTTCTTTTGTTTTTTTTTCTATTTTTTTTATTAACTCCTATTTTAAATAAAACACCCGGTATATTATTACATTTTTGAATTCACCTTAAAATTCTAGAGAAAATTTGTCTCTTCAACTAACACTCAATTTTGTACCGTTTTTGTAGAATTTGTAATTTTTGAAAATTTTTAACAAATGGTTAAAAATTAAAAATGAAATTTTTGACTAATTATAAGATCACTGTAAAAGGAAGTTGTGTGAGTGTATCACACCAGATTTTTCTCATTGGTCTGTCTGTCTGTCTGTCTGTGTGTGTGTCTGTGAACAGAATATCTCAAAAGGGAAAAGAGGTATGGCATTGAAACTTCATATATAAGTTTTGTGTACTATGTAGATGAGACAGCAAGCTTTTTAAGAAAATCGCATAACCGGAAGTAGGTGTTTACTCTTGTGATTTTTCAGTTTTTTTCGATTTTTTCAGAAACGGCTCTAACAATTTTTTTTATATTTTACATTTTTCTTACATTTTTAATGTGTATTAATGTGAGATAGGTGATTTTCCAGTTGAATACTTCTAAAGTGGGTTTCTTTTGTTTTTTTTCTATTTTTTTTATTAACTCCTATTTTAAATAAAACACCCGGTATATTATTACATTTTTGAATTCACCTTAAAATTCTAGAGAAAATTTGTCTCTTCAACTAACACTCGATTTTGTACCGTTTTTGTAGAATTTGTAATTTTTGAAAATTTTTAACAAATGGTTCAAAATTAAAAATGAAATTTTTGACTAATTATAAGATCACTGTAAAAGGAAGTTGTGTGAGTGTATCACACCAGATTTTTTTTCTTTAACTTTAGCTAAAATTTCATTTTTAAATTTTTTAAATATTTTTCAAAATTGCACATTCAAAAACTAAATTTTAAAATTCAAATTGTTTTGATGAAGACCTTAAAGATTTATAATTGGAAAAAATATCATAAAATGTTTATTACTACTTTAGATTTTTTATTATTTACCGAAATAATATGTTTTCATAATTTTTATGTTTTTGGTGCAAGGCGCTTTTTAGAAGAAATATTTTTCAACGATAATTAATAACTACTTAAATCGCTTCTAAAAACTCTAATCTAGCCGTGTTAATAAATTACTGTTACAAAATTTCTGTAAATGGTCTTCTAACGTTGTCTAAATCTAAATGATGAGATTTTTCTGTATCCAGTTTACATGTTCTAAAAAGTCTCCTCATTAAAACAACTGTAAAAGAACATTCACAGGATATTTGCAACAGTAATTTATTAGCAGGGTTTGATTACAGTGTTTAGAAGGCATTTAAATAGATATTAATTATAATTGAAAAAGATTTCTCCTGAAAAGCGTCTTGCATCAATGTAAAAATTATGCGAACATATTAGTCTTCGGTAAATAATAAAATATCTAAAGGAGTATTTAACAATTATATTATTTTTTTTCCAATTATAAATCTTTAAAGTCCTTACCTGAAAAAAATTGAATATTTATTAATCAACAAGGTTATTTTGCTGTTTGCTGATTGAATTTATAGTGACATCATTGATGACATTTAAGTTTTGTTTTGAAATTTAAAATACTCAAAGATGTAAAAGAATTGGGGTTATTGTTATAAATAATATCACATATATTATAAAGAAAGAGCGTTTGTAATGTATAGTTCTATGCATTAGCGTGGTTAACAGTCTTCTGTTATGTAAATGCAAGTTATGTGAAAACTGATTTTATTGTAAAGATAAGTAGGTTCTTTAATGGTAATTAATTTGTGATACAGTCATGCTTCCTGAAAAACCCTTTTATTTCTCATATTTAACAAGTTGCAGTTAAACAGTTTATTTGAAATAGACTGAAATTTTCTTATACCATAAATATATCGCATGCAAGCGTTTTGCACTTTTTGTATACATGTCACACTCTCTGTATCAAGACGGTGATTGTATACAGGCCAACAATACCAGAACTGAGATAGAACCAACGAATCACATAGGAGAATTTTAGTTTTGACATCTAAGAAGTGTCGATGAGGAAAACGTTTTTTTCTACTCCTGTAACTAAAATGCCATTTAACACACTAACATACACGTCGCTAAGTGACCTTTTAATAATGCCTTCATAACCTATGACTAAAGAGCCTCTTAGTCATGAGCTGAAGTTGGCAACGATGTTTTAGTCATGGGGTGAAGTTAGGTTCAAATAGTATTTGCTTTATTAGCCACAGCCAAAACTAAAATCAAGTTAGTTTTCAACCGTCACTTTGACGTTTGCAAGCATAATTTAACCTAATATAATAGATGTCAAAATTTTAATGAAATAATATGATGTTATATTCTCTAAATTTGTGGTCGTAGGAAAAGTATAGTATGTAACTCGTTTTATAAACTCATTAGTCACTCATTTTATTAAATACTCGCTCCGCTGCGCTACACTCGTGATTAATAAAACTCGTGACTAAAATGACGTTTATAAAACTTGATACATAATATACTATTTTAGCACGATATACGGTAGCTTAATCTATTTTATAATTTGATCCCGATATCTAAACGTATTGTTCATGATTGACCCGATATTTTTAGCCGTATTACACATTGGAGTTTAAATGTTATAAATTAAGATTTATACTAGGCTTAGCTTACAGTTGTAAAAGAAGATTAAGAGTAATATCTATATTCGGTTTTAATTTGCTTATTTTTATTCCTGGCTTCAAAGTATCGCAATCGCCTGCGAAAGAGTCATAATTAATAACATTTCAAATAAAATTATCTTAAAACTTTGAATACTCAGGAACAAGACATGAGATTCTGCAAACACTGAGAACTGTTGCAGATTTAAATTAAAACTGTTACAATTTAAATTCAACCATTTAAATAAGAAGCGTTGAAAAATGCAAGCTTCAATCGGATGCACGTGAAAAGTTAGGTAAAAGCATAATTAAGTAAATCAGAGTTACAACCTTGAGGAGGAGCATGTGTTAAACCATTTGTGCCAAGTCACATGGAGAATTAAAGACCTAATCGGTCTTGAAGGCGCATATTACATGCTAAAAAACAATATAATTAGTAAAAATAGCATAATCTAAAGGCAAAACTTACGGGAAAATCTTAACAAACTAGTTAAAAATATTTAAAACAAATTTTAAAAAACCAAAGTAAAGCTACCATGCTTCGTGAGGCGAAGTAAGATAGAGAATGCCCGGAAATCGAGCAAATTTGAAAATTTACACAAGCCGGTAAGCCAGAAAACTGTAACAATAACAAATTTCTGTAAAACGAGGTGACAACAATATGAACTAATTTAAGAACAGCAAATCGTGATTTAAGTTGAGGACTTCGTTAAGAGATGACTAGGGGTTAGAATTATAATTTCTATGAATTTCTTTAGTTTCCAACAAATTTAATTTAAGCCCCTTGTTGCAAACATGAAGGATGTCGAAATTGGTGGAGGAATTGAAGGAATGACCGGAATCTAAAATATGATTGGAAAAAACAGATTTTGAAGGAGAAATCGCTAAGTTGTTGTTTTTAATACAAGTGAGGTGTTCATTGAATCTAGTTTTAAACTTATTCCTACTCGTCTGGCCCACGTAAGAAGCGTCGCAGTCTCCATAATATATTTACCTGACTGATCTAAAATGTTGATTTTGTCTTTAGTATTAACAAGGTAAGATTTAACATTCTGTTTGGAAGAAAATTAAATGTTTATGTTAAATTGTTTAAAAATATTCTGAAATTGATGAGAACACGGACCAGTGTAAGGAAGAGAATGGTAAATTTTATTAGACGTAATTGTAGGAGTTAATGTAGTATAAAGTTTAAATTTATATGCAGAAAAAATATTGTTTTGAAGTTTTTTAATAAGATCCAAAGGGTAACCATTATTAAAGGCTATCTGATAAATAATTTGAAGTTCACTATTAAAAGAGCACTGGTTAAGCGGTAAGTTTGTAATGAAGGATAAAGGTTTGGCCTTACCTGTTGGCGAAAGTTATATTAGATATTTTGCCGGCTGGTATCTATCGGCCTAATTGGGCTAACTCGCCGAGAGGGTCGGGGTTCCAGCAAAGCTGCAAAAAAAAACTAAAGGAGAGGGCGCCAGGTCCTCGACGTTGACTAATCCTTGCGTCGGACCTCCACAAGGTAACAAATAAATCCAGCAAATCAAATTATCAAAGACCAAATAACTTATCACAGCGTTTATTACCTGTTCGGTGCTATAGTGCAAACCCGCAGATAAAAGATACACATAAACATATATACATTACTAAGTGAAATAAAATAAAACAAGGCAGGCTTTAAACTATCGCAACATCTATCATAATTCAGAATATATTCACGCAGGTACAATAATTATTACACACCCTGTGAGGCAGTGCGCGGCGAAACGAGGCTATGCAAGCCTAAGGCTAACTTACAATCCCGAGGGTTAGCTCCAATGGATACTAAGACGTTACTTAAAAATTTCTAGAGTACAGAAACACCGTGCATTTGTATGGCCATACGAGAACGAAGGTTAATGCAAACTCATTATACTGTATGGGATGATTTAACAAAACAAAACAGCTTGAATATGCCCTTACAATATTGATTGACCGTAAAATTCCGTAAATAATTCACGAGAGATTGTACTCAAAGCGATACGTTGCCGACGTCGGGTCCTTAACCACAATCTAATTAAAGCTTCAACTTCACACGTAATGCGCGGTGTTTGTCACAAAATTTAACCTTGATTTTGAGCTTATGCAAATGGAGGGGGCCCAAACGGTCGCGAGACTTCGCTAAAACGTGCCACAAGTAAGTCTGAACATCCCACTACAATGTCTTACAAAATTCCAATGTACTGGTCGGCTATAATTTTATAGAAATCTGAATATATATTTAAACGGAGTCGCTGACACTACCGATATGTGGCCTAGAAGCTAAGAAGCTAGCCTGCTAGTGTAGCAGTTAGCACACACGATACCGACAACCCGAGGTTATAATTTAGCATAATTAAACTGAACCGAGATAACTTCAAACAGTTAGTAGTATTTCAGTAAACGACGAGCACAAATGGTACAGCCAGCCCCTAATCTAATCTAAAACTACATCAAGTGGGTCGAGCTGTATGACATTCCCTGTCAATATCTATGCGAAAGGTTCGCCTAATCACAAAAATAATACACAAGAGAGGGGCGATTGGTATAGCATGCCCTATAACTATGCGAAAGGTACACACCCAAGTCTAATTATCCCGCAGGTTTCCTTGCAATATCACAACTGAGACTTCCGAGATGGCTGGAGTCGAGTGCGCTCGCTTCCTGCAGTAGATCAAGCAGCGCAGGGGCTTTACTTTGAAAGCCGAAGGAGATGCGAGAGGGTGGCAATGAGCGAGCTCCTATTTCCTAGCAGGAACCGTGACAGGCAGATTGCGAAATCCAAGTGCAACACATCAAATTACAGGAACACATGACTGTTTCTCGGCATAATTGAGTCCCATCAAAATTGGCTAAAAACGTACAAAGAAATTCCCAAGTAAGCCATCGATTAAGAAGCCAGGGCTTACATCAGTTTACCTTTTGCTGGAGGAAAGCCATGTTGAACGCGCCAGAAAGAACTGACCCCAATAAATCCGCAGAAGCGAAATTGACGTAAGTACTAACACACCAATTACTAACGTCTTAAAGAGGGCTCCTATACTTGTATATCCTCCATCAAATCAAAACGGAGGGGAGCTAAACCAATTAGCTCATAAATGAAGTACAGAGCCGGGGCACAGCTTGCACAAATTCCAGGACATCAAAATTCTTCCAAAATAAAATCTGACTGACTTCTAAAATAACAACGTTATACCCTAGCAACAAATCAGGCCAGGAGTCTAGATTATAATTAATGTACGTACTGTTGTAGAATTGGAGCAAAATAAGTTTAAATAATGACATCCAGCTGATTACTAGGGGAGTTGCATACGTAACCACATATTAACTATACTAATGCATGCAAAATCACCAACTGAAACTACTGGCTAATACTTAGGAATAAAAGTTCAGCTATCAAAATTTTACTAGTACCGGGAAAGCTACAAAAAAACCGTAACAAATTCTCCCCCCACAAAAGGGAGGGTAAATCACTCCAGATTTACCCGACCATACAACTGCCATCAAAACAAATCGCTAGAAAAATTCAATGCCTGCCAAAAGAAAATACAGAAGAACGAAACAGAGAACATATAAGAGTATCTAGGAAGAGAGGATGTAAGAGTCCAAGCACAACACCGAAAACAAAGAGACACCAACCTCTTCCGTCGCTGCTAGATGACGTGAGCTGCGCCGGTGGAAGGGAAGGGAAAATCAACCTCAGCCAGGGATAAGTGCTTAGGTCCAAGATCAGCCTACAACAGTGAAACTATCTCCAAATTACCGAAGACAGAGCGAATATCCAAAAATACAAAATATCCTAAAGAAAACGAACACAGCTATATGAGGGAACATCCCTTTCAAACAAACAAAAAAAAAAGGAAAGGAGAAAGACACGAGAAGAGAAGGGACCTGATGTTTAGGTCGGAATTCCAATTCGAGAAAAGGGAAAGAGGAATTGAATCCCAAAGGTCCGTCCGACGTGTCCAGCCAACCTCCCAAAAAGAAAACGTGGACTAAACCAAATCATTATCATTGTCGACAGCATTGTTGAGCTTTAAGTCTTTGGCGTGCCAATTCCCACGTAAACAACCGTCCGGATCCTTAAGTTGATAAATGAATCGAGACAACTTCTTATGGATTGTAAAGGGTCCAATAAACTTGGGTGCCAATTTAGCTGTATAGTGGTTGACAGCATCTGATTGCGTAAAGTTTCTTCTCCAAACAGAGTTGCCTACCTGATATTCATCAGGTCGTCTTCGCAGGTTGTAGTATACCTTCGAGCGATCGTAGGCCCTAGCAAGACGAACTTTTACTTCTTCGTACAATCGTTGCAGCGCTTGGGCTCTGATATTGGGGTTTTCATCCCTCATGATACGAAGTTCGAGACCTTCATCTTCAGGTCGTCCTTCAGGATTCCCGTCGAGTGTAATCTCTCGACCAAAATTCAAAAAGTAAGGGCTATGACCAGTGACATCATGCTTGGAGGTTCTTATGGCACAAGCGACTTGTTGCAAGTATTTATCCCACTCACGTTGTTTATCGGACACGTATGCTGTAAGCATTGTTTTCAGAACACGATTGATGCGTTCCGTTGGATTGGCCTGAGAATGATACAAAGCTGTAAACGCTATTCTACAGCCGTAGTTTCTAGCCAAGGCAGTAAATTCTCGACTCTTGAACTGAACACCGTTGTCGCAGAAAATTCGTTTCGGAGCGCCAAACAATAAGAACACGTTCTCTTCGATGTGACGTACGACTGAAGCAGCCGTAGCCTTACGGAGGGGAAACACCAGAGGAAGCTTAGTGAAACAGTCGGCCACTACAAGTATATATTGATACCCACGAGAAGAGCGAGGTAGAGGTCCTATGAGATCCATACAGATGACCTCCCAGGGCTTCGAGATGTTTGTGTGTCCTCCCATATGCCCAGCAGGTGGTCGTTGGTCAGGTTTCGTGCGGGAACACACCTTGCAGTTGCGGATGTATCGCAGAACGTCTGTTCGCATCTTGGGCCAGTAGTACCTCTGAGCTACACGGTGTAAAGTTTTCGACACGCCAAGATGTCCTGAGATAGGATCGTCATGATTGCGTCTAAGTACGTCTGTACGTCTGTCTTTGGGTAGTACCATCTTCCAATCTTCATCTGCCTGCATGAGTTCTGGATATGGGCTCCTAACGTGCTTGTAGAGTTGTAAGTTCGACACGCGCCAAGCAGGATAGTGTTGCGGATCGTTTTTGACCTTTAGAAGCATCCGAGCATACCAGCGATCTCGAACATCATCGCCCACAGTTACCTCATCAATAATAGGTACGGACCTGGATAGAGCATCAGGTACGACATTGTCTTTGCCCTTGCGATGTATAACGTTGAAATTATATTGTTGTAGGCGTATGGCCCAACGCGCAATACGTCCTATAGGGTCTTTGATGTTGTGTAACCATTTTAAAGCGTAATGGTCGGTTACAACGTCGAACTTAGTTCCCTCGATGTACGGACGAAGTTTCTCAATGGCGAAGAGGACCGCAAGACATTCTCGCTCTGTCGTGCTGAACTTCCGCTCGTTTTTCGTGAGCGAACGACTGATATAGCATACGACCTTTTCTCCCTCAGGATATGTCTGGGATAGGACGGCTCCAAGCCCATAGCCAGAGGCGTCCGTCTGTATCGTGAAGGGTCGACTAAAATCTGGGCAGGAGATCACAGGGGCCGAAACGAGACAATCTTTGATGGTATTGAAGGCAGTCTGACATTCTTCAGTCCAAACAAACTTCTGGTTCTTATGAAGCAGACGAGTCATAGGTGACACGACTGAAGAGAAGTTCGGCACAAAGCGCCGATACCAAGATGCCATTCCCAATATTCTTCTGACCTGTGGGACTGTCTTGGGGTTAGGGATGTTTAAAATGGCTTCAACCTTTTCCGGGTCGACGAGTAGACCTTTGGAGTTCACGACGTACCCCAGATATTTCAATTCGGGCTTACAAAAATGACATTTTTCCCGGTTCAATTTTAGGCCGGCCTTGGCGATCCTGGATATGACTTCGTTCAAGATCTCCAGGTGTTTGTCGAAGGTAGAAGTACAAATAATAACATCATCCAGGTATGTAAACGCATATGGTTCTAGGTCGGCACCAATAACTCTATCGATGAGACGTTGCCAAGTCGCCGCAGCGGTATGAAGACCGAACGGGAGGCGACAGAATTGAAACAACCCACGATTGGGGACAGTGAAAGCAGTTAGCGGGCGGCTAGCTACGGAAACCGGCACCTGAAAATAAGCTGACTTGACATCTAACGTGGTCAAGTATTGTACATCGCGCAGCTTGTCCAGAATATTGCTGATATACGGGAGTGGATAGGCATCAGGTTGGCTAACCTTGTTGAGCTTCCGATAGTCTACACAGAAGCGGTAAGAACCATCCTTCTTCTTGATCATTACGATGGGCGAGGACCAAGCAGAGTTTGAAGGTTCTACAATGCCCTTTTCGAGCATATCGTCGAGCTCCTGGTTCACTTGTTTCTGAAGAGCAGGCGAGATGGGGTAATAGCGCTGCTTAATTGGTTCAGCATCAGTTTGAATCACGTGTTCCACTAGATGGGTACATCCTACGCCATCTCCTATCATGGAAAAAGCTTCGCTAATCGTCTGGTCAAGCACGGCTTGTTCTTTGTCCGTGAGATGTTCAGCCGAACGGATTGCGGTGATCTGCTCGTCATCCGAGGCTTTGGAGAAGGTCCAATCTCCATGGCGAAGGTCTGGCACAAGGGCCATTCTCTTCCAAAAGTCGGTGCCCAAAATAAGCGTATGTGGAAGTGTAGGGATAACCAAGACTTCGAAGGTTCTCACACGATCTCTCAAGACGATGGGAACGGTAAGTGTACCTATGCTGTAGCATTTCTCGCCGTTGGCGACGCTGCAGATAGTAGATTTATTAGAACTTACTTTGCAGACATCCTTCAATGCATCCCATCCTTGACGACCTAAGATGGTACGGCTCGCACCGGAGTCCAACAAGCCAAGTAGTTCTTTGCCATAAATAGAGACACGAAGATAGGGCCTCTCGTCTTTGCTGGCGTGCCCTAAAATGAAGTCAAGCAGTATGCGATGTTCCGAGGATATGGAGTTTATTGCTCGAGATTGGGAGACGACATTGGCCTCAGAAGTGGTTGCAGGTGAAGACGTTAATTGGCCTCTTAACTCCTTCCGTTTCCGTTTCCCGAACAGGAAGGGCAGGTACGGATTGTGACGTCGGCTTTACCGCAGCGATAGCATTTCAACCTGCGCGGTAATGGGCACTGGGCTACGCGATGGTCAGGCTTTCCGCAGTTCCAGCAAACACCGTAAGGTCGAGTAGCTGTAACGTTGAAGACTTGTTCTTCAGCAGCGGGACTAGGAGTGGAACTCGTCTCTTTGATAGCAGCAGCTCTTGCTCCAAAACGGGGCTTATGATAAGCCAGGTCGGGTTCAAGGGCCTGATAAGGTAGAGGAGGGTTCTTGAACCTTGAAGATCGCACCTTAGCATCCTCGATCAGTTTGCCTAGCTGTCTAAGCTGAGAGATACTCGTTGGGGTGTAGAGAGCCAATTGAGCTTGTAGGTAAGGTTGTAAGTTCCTACGCATAATTCCTATACGCTCCATCTCCACAGGTAAGCGAGAAAGGCGACTGAAAAGGTTCTCCATAACAGCGACATAAACCGTCACGGGCTCATCGGGTCCTTGAGTCCTACTACGGATCTCATCCCATAGGCTGATTTCGTAATCACATGGCAGAAAAGCGGCTTTCAGAGCGATGATGAGTTTATCCCAAGAACGGATAGTGCTACGAATCGAGCGGAACCAAATACGAGCGTTGCCAGTAAACAATTCAATAGCAGCAGCAAAAAGTTGATCCTTGGACACATTCCGAGCTATGCGGGTTTCTTCGATCTCTTCTAGGAAGCTAGTCAAGCCGGATCCTCCATCAAAGGTAATCCTCCATTTATTGATGGCTAGGTAATTGGCAGTCGAAGTGTGCCTATACGACGCAGAATGGTTAACATCGTCAGCGGCAGAAGAACGTCGATTGACAGCATCAGCAAAGGGTGGATAATTCAAAGACATGCCAGGCTGCATGGCTGAGCTACTGGGAATAGACTGAGGGGCAGAGAACTGAGAAGTGAACAAAGGGTGACTCCACGTAACCGAACTACCAGTAGAACGAATAGGCAAGGCAGCATCTTCCTGAGACGTAGCGGCAACAGAACTATGGGAGCGAATTTGAGTTTTCGGAGACGAAGCTATTGAACCATCCTCCGAGCTTGAATCACTCGGTGCGTCTGTCGTGTCGTTACGAGCTTGGGCATTAGCGTGAAGTTGAAGTTTCGCTTCCAAGGCAGCAAGTAATTGTTCGCATCCCTCTTTCAGGGCCTCTAACCTAGACGCGGAATCTGGTTCTGCTGTAATATGGCCTAGGCGACCTTGTACATGAAGAAGGCGAGTACCTAAACGTTGAGCCTCATTGTCCAGGTTCCTAGAGGTACAACTATCAACTTCGGCAGCTAAAATAGACAGTTTGTCTTCGCAAACCGCGAGTTCTTCAATGGCGTCCAGAGATACGGGAGTAAAAATGACGTTTATAAGAAGATCTATCTTAATACGGGCACGGAGTAGTTTACGTTTATCTTGGACATTGCCCTGGATCGCAATGTCTCTAACTCGAAGCTCATAGTCGAGCTCGTCGACAAGCAAACGATTAATATCAAACCGAAATACCATCTTGCTGTTCTAACAAGACAAGATGATCCAAAAAAAAAAAACTTAATCTAGACTTCTATCTAACCCAAGCAAAACCTGTGAATAGCAATAAACAATCCTATAGCTAGAAATAACCAAATATACCAAATGTAAAAATAACACCTAGCAAACAATACCTAGTACTAATAAATCCTAACAACCTAATAATTTGTTTGCACTATAGTACCACCTAACCAACGTAGATAGGGCACTACAAAAACCCTTTCAGGCCCCACGTTGGGCGCCAAAATCCTTTTGTAACCTTGGTTTGGCCTTACCTGTTGGCGAAAGTTATATTAGATATTTTGCCGGCTGGTATCTATCGGCCTAATTGGGCTAACTCGCCGAGAGGGTCGGGGTTCCAGCAAAGCTGCAAAAAAAAAACTAAAGGAGAGGGCGCCAGGTCCTCGACGTTGACTAATCCTTGCGTCGGACCTCCACAAGGTAATAAATAAATCCAGCAAATCAAATTATCAAAGACCAAATAACTTATCACAGCGTTTATTACCTGTTCGGTGCTATAGTGCAAACCCGCAGATAAAAGATACACATAAACATATATACATTACTAAGTGAAATAAAATAAAACAAGGCAGGCTTTAAACTATCGCAACATCTATCATAATTCAGAATATATTCACGCAGGTACAATAATTATTACACACCCTGTGAGGCAGTGCGCGGCGAAACGAGGCTATGCAAGCGTAAGGCTAACTTACAATCCCGAGGGTTAGCTCCAATGGATACTAAGACGTTACTTAAAAATTTCTAGAGTACAGAAACACCGTGCATTTGTATGGCCATACGAGAACGAAGGTTAATGCAAACTCATTATACTGTATGGGATGATTTAACAAAACAAAACAGCTTGAATATGCCCTTACAATATTGATTGACCGTGAAATTCCGTAAATAATTCACGAGAGATTGTACTCAAAGCGATACGTTGCCGACGTCGGGTCCTTAACCACAATCTAATTAAAGCTTCAACTTCACACGTAATGCGCGGTGTTTGTCACAAAATTTAACCTTGATTTTGAGCTTATGCAAATGGAGGGGGCCCAAACGGTCGCGAGACTTCGCTAAAACGTGCCACAAGTAAGTCTGAACATCCCACTACAATGTCTTACAAAATTCCAATGTACTGGTCGGCTATAATTTTATAGAAATCTGAATATATATTTAAACGGAGTCGCTGACACTACCGATATGTGGCCTAGAAGCTAAGAAGCTAGCCTGCTAGTGTAGCAGTTAGCACACACGATACCGACAACCCGAGGTTATAATTTAGCATAATTAAACTGAACCGAGATAACTTCAAACAGTTAGTAGTATTTCAGTAAACGACGAGCACAAATGGTACAGCCATCCCCTAATCTAATCTAAAACTACATCAAGTGGGTCGAGCTGTATGACATTCCCTGTCAATATCTATGCGAAAGGTTCGCCTAATCACAAAAATAATACACAAGAGAGGGGCGATTGGTATAGCATGCCCTATAACTATGCGAAAGGTACACACCCAAGTCTAATTATCCCGCAGGTT
This sequence comes from Agriotes lineatus, assembly GCA_940337035.1. Lineage (NCBI taxonomy): Eukaryota > Metazoa > Arthropoda > Insecta > Coleoptera > Elateridae > Agriotes > Agriotes lineatus. The sequence continues at coordinate 47,983 of CALNHX010001037.1, forward strand.
TCCTTGCAATATCACAACTGAGACTTCCGAGATGGCTGGAGTCGAGTGCGCTCGCTTCCTGCAGTAGATCAAGCAGCGCAGGGGCTTTACTTTGAAAGCCGAAGGAGATGCGAGAGGGTGGCAATGAGCGAGCTCCTATTTCCTAGCAGGAACCGTGACAGGCAGATTGCGAAATCCAAGTGCAACACATCAAATTACAGGAACACATGACTGTTTCTCGGCATAATTGAGTCCCATCAAAATTGGCTAAAAACGTACAAAGAAATTCCCAAGTAAGCCATCGATTAAGAAGCCAGGGCTTACATCAGTTTACCTTTTGCTGGAGGAAAGCCATGTTGAACGCGCCAGAAAGAACTGACCCCAATAAATCCGCAGAAGCGAAATTGACGTAAGTACTAACACACCAATTACTAACGTCTTAAAGAGGGCTCCTATACTTGTATATCCTCCATCAAATCAAAACGGAGAGGAGCTAAACCAATTAGCTCATAAATGAAGTACAGAGCCGGGGCACAGCTTGCACAAATTCCAGGACATCAAAATTCTTCCAAAATAAAATCTGACTGACTTCTAAAATAACAACGTTATACCCTAGCAACAAATCAGGCCAGGAATCTAGATTATAATTAATGTACGTACTGTTGTAGGATTGGAGCAAAATAAGTTTAAATAATGACATCCAGCTGATTACTAGGGGAGTTGCATACGTAACCACATATTAACTATACTAATGCATGCAAAATCACCAACTGAAACTACTGGCTAATACTTAGGAATAAAAGTTCAGCTATCAAAATTTTACTAGTACCGGGAAAGCTACAAAAAAACCGTAACAAGTTGTAAAGACGATTAAAGAAAAACCTGAAGGCAGCCAGTTTGTGTGACATAGGGTGAGAGGAACAAAATGGAATAACATTATCTGTAGTAGTAGGTTTTCTGTAAATACCAATGGAGACAGAAATATCGTTCCTAGTGATGGACAAGTCCAGAAAGTTTAAAACCTTTTCAGTTTCCTGTTCTACTGTAAATTTGATATTGCTGTGAACTGAATTCAAGAAACTGTAACAATTAACAAGATCAGAGTCATCACCGTCGAAGACAACAAAGATGTCGTCGACATACCTCCTATAGTAAATAAAATGTTTTTAATTAAAGGGTTAGTGAAGATGTGGTTGATTTCAAAATTTGAAAGAAAAATGTCCGCTAAAAGAGGAGACAGATTATTCCCCATGGGTAAATCTGTAATTTGTTTAAACATTTAGTAATTGAAGAGAAAACATTTTTGACTATGACATAATAGTAAAACTTGTTTTAAGAAATTGCAAGCATCATCTGACAAGTTACTGGAAGAGAAGTAATTGTCAACGGCAACTATGCAGTTATCAAAGAGGACGCTAGGAAATAAATTGATAATATCAAAGGAGACTAATTTGTAATTACTAAGTAAATTTAATTGAATAAGTTCATTGGCAAATGACTGAGAGTTATTGATAGAAAAAGGAAAATTGAATTGTATGTTCAATCTGAAAATTTGGTTAAAAAAGGATACAATCGGTCCAACAGGAACACCGGGTTTATGAATTTTAGGTAAGGCGTAAAGGCGGGGAGGCAACGGATTTGCCAATTATATTTTAGATTCCGGTCATTCCTTCAATTCCTCCATCAATTTCGACATCCTTCATGTTTGCAACAAGGGGCTTAAATTAAATTTGTTGGAAACTAAAGAAATTCATAAAAATTATAATTCTAACCCCCAGCCATCTCTTAACGAAGTCCTCAACTTAAATCACGATTTGCTGTTCTTAAATTAGTTCATATTGTTGTCACCTCGTTTTACAGAAATTTATTATTGTTACAGTTTTCTGGTTTACCGGCCTGTGTAAATTTTCAAATTTGCTCGATTTCCGGGCATTCTCTATCTTACTTCGCCTCACGAAGCATGGTAGCTTTACTTTGGTTTTTTAAAATTTGTTTTAAATATTTTTAACTAGTTTGTTAAGATTTTCCCGTAAGTTTTGCCTTTAGATTATGCTATTTTTACTAATTATATTGTTTTTTAGCATGTAATATGCCCCTTCAAGACCGATTAGGTCTTTAATTCTCCATGTGACTAGGCACAAATGGTTTAACATATGCTCCTCCTCAAGGTTGAAACTCTGATTTACTTAATTATGCTTTTACCTAACCTTTAAGTACTGTTTTAACATGCAAGTTTTCACCTTTTTAACGGCTCGACTTTACTAATTTGTAATATTAATTGTAGTTAGCCTGATGATGACTTTTTAGTCGAAACATGTCGCTGCTGTATTAACCTAGCTTTGCTTTCATTAAACGTGATACATGGGGAAGGTTTGGTGTTTTTAATATCTCTTCTGTGATATACAACCCCATTTCGAGGTACCTATGGATCCTTTTGTTATTTCATATTAACAGTGACCTATTTGTTCTTTAATACGTTTAAATTTTATAATGTAAAGGCAGAAACCACGACATTATGCTTTAATACTAATAACTCATATGTACCAATCACTGTACACATTTTCTACGAAAAACCAGTTATTGGCCATGTGGCAAATGACATTTAATGTACGGCACCAAACTCTGCATTTCAGAAAAAGTGAGAAGTTTGCTAACAAAACTACTTTAGGTCCAAATACTATTCTTACCAAGGCGGAAAAAAACATTTTAGAGTAATGGATATTGACAAGCCATAAATAAGGTTCCCAGTTACGAAGATTGATATTCAAGCTTTTGTGAAAGAATATCTAGAGGCCAATCCGGGCGAGAATCCATTCCAAGAAAATTCACCTGGAGATGGTTGGCACCGAGCGTTCCTAAAAAATCTTACTCATCGGACACCAGGGGCAGTAACTTCAGTCCGCTTGACAATTTCGGAACAAGGCATATCATATTTTGCAAGTATTTAATGGGGATGAAACTTGTTTCTCTTTGTGTCCCAAACATTAACACGAGGTGAAAAAAATTTATACGAGGTAGATTATGGACAAGCAAAACTAAATATTACAGTTATGTTTACCTTCTCTGCTTCTGGTCGTGTAATTGATGCGATGCTTATTATCTTTACAATAGACTACCTGCGTCCATAGTAAATTCAGTAGCAAGCACTTGGGGTATAGGTCACAGCAAAAACGGCTGAATGAAAACGGAATTATTTTACGAATATATTGAGAATGTTTTATATCCATATTTAAAGAAGTGTTGAAATGAATTTCCTATTATTCTTTTTATCGACGGGAATTCAACACATCAGTCATTAAAAGTAAGCCAACTTTGCATGAAACTGGAAATTATTTTAATTTCACTCAACCCCAACGCAACAAGTGTGATGTAGCTGCCTTGAAGCCTCTGGAAATGGGATAAAAACAAGCTGATTTAATGATTTCGGAGGCTTTCAAGGCAATTGTCATTAATAAAAAAAGTAATGACACGGTCCAATCCCGGAAGTCATTTTTTACTTAAGCTAATTTGGACTTTAAGAGAAAAAATCCCCGAGCACTACTAACTAAAAAAGTTCAGTTGGTGATATTACACTGGCAGCAATTACAGAAACCGAAACTATAGGTATCAAAGAACCTACTGCTTCCAAAAGAAACATACAAGTATCCGAGCATATGGAACTCGATTTAGAACTTGAAAAAACAATAAGTAATGAATACCGCGATTCCAGTGAACAAAATTATTCTACTGAAAGAATTTACGAATATCCCGAAAGTAACTCACTAGACTACTATTTTGTGCCAATAGCCCAAGTAGTATAGAAAGAAATTGACACCTATAACTTAAATTTAAAAAATTCTATAATTTTACCGGAAAATATAGATGAAGAGAACAATAAGAACAACTCTACACTACGTGATTATGTTCTTCGGCCTACGACTTGTATTATTTCTAGCCCCACGTGCGGTGCCAGATTGTATTAGCACCCCTTTTGGTTGTTCTAATACAATGTAATAAATTTTTCTATAGCTCCAAGCTACAAGCCAAGTTGAAATATGTAATACACTTTTAAAATACTGACAATAAGGAAATACTATCCTTTACGTGAGTGCACTCATCTACCCACCTTATTGCTTAATAAGATCGGTAATAATTGGCTTAATTTATAAATCAATCTGACATTTGAAATTGTCCAGTGTTTAATATTATTATGCCTCGACTAGGTAGTCACTTTAAAACCATCGATACCCCTAACTTCCAACTGAATGGGCTAACCTTCAACTAACAACTTCTTCTATATGTTTAATGACTGAATCTTCTTTTAAAGATTAATAAGTATTTTATTATACTAACTTCACTGATTCTATTTGCTTCGTAGTATTTTAGTAATCAAATCCAAATAAATTTGAAATATATATTTTTATAATAACTGTGATTTGAAGTCAAATTTGATCGTAGAGAATACTTTATTACCACTACGTATCAAACCAACAATTATTATTTTCTCACAATTAATGGAAATTTAGCCCTTAACGTGAATATCTCTCCTAGATTGTCAATTAAAGTAATTTATTTTTCATCGTTAATAAAAAGAACCTTATGGTTGCCCTTACTACCCCGCCAATCAAACATGCAACTGTTATATCACATGATATCTATTAGATTTCTGGATATAAATATTTAAATTAAATGTATGATACCTCCTGTATGCTGCATTACAGACTGCAGTGTGAAAAGGAAAAAATATAGCAAAAGCTTGCCTCTCGTTTTAATGAGTACGAACTGGAAAAAGATTCAAATGGATAAATTAGAGTTGAAAAAGTAAGAACAAGACAAAAAGAAAGTAAGAAAAACAGAAAGATTAATAAAACAAGTTGAAGTTCAGAGAAAGAAAATTAAAAAAGGGAAGAACAATAAAACAAAAAAGGAAAGGGCACCGAAAAGAAAGTAACATTGTGGCAAACATGATCAAGGTTTCGACCAAAATTACAGACATTTTAAATGACCTCAGGTTAGTAAATAATTTTTGCAACAATAAGCCAGGTCCCAGCAGATTAAAATATTTAACACCCATTCCTAAACTACATGCTGTTAGAAGGATATTTGATAACGAGGAAAGCGACAATGAATTTCCACATAACTAATCTGCTGCTGATATGTTTCATTTGTACAAATAATGTTACTTTATCTACAACAGTACATTGTGTATCTAGGAAAAGCGTAACATTCTTGAACAACTGTGAATATTGTTGGGCGAGACGAATGCCGAGGACAGGAGTATGGGAATGTTGCTTTTTGTCCTAGATACACATACTATTTTTCCGCCGATCGATACGACTTATCTGTTTACTGCAAATTAATCATCATCATCAATAATTACATTCGAAAAGTATTCCCTGCCTAGGACGGGAATATTATTCCTGTACAGTTTTATTGTAAACTAGCTGTTACCCGCGACTTCGTACGCACGAGGTTCGTTATTTGTGTATTAAATAATGACTAATTATTTCCTGTCATCCCATCCCATCCCATCCCATCCCCGTCTTCGTCTCTTTTCCCGTCCCCGTCCCTTTTCCCGTCCCCGTCCCCGTCCCGTCCCGCCTCGTTTCCTCCCCTCCCCTCCCATCCCATCCCTTCCCCTTCTTTTTCGTTTCGTCCCGTTTCCCCCGCCCCCTCCCATCCCATCCCACCCTTTCCCGTCCCGTCCCGTCCCGTCCCGTCCCGTCCCGTCCCATCCCATCTCCGTCCTCGTCCCTTTCCCCGTCTCGGTCCCTTTTCCCGTCCCTGTCCCGTCCCGCCCCGTTTCCTCCCCCTCTCCTAACCCATCCCTTCTCGTCCAGTCCCGTCTCGTCCCGTCACGTCCCATCCTTTCCCGTCCAGTCTCTTCCCGTCTTCCGCGTCCCTCGCTCCCATCCCAATCCCATCCCTTCCCTTCCCGTCCCGTTTCGTCCCGTCCCGTCCCGTCCCGTCCCTTACCGTCCCGTCCCATACCTTCCCGTCATCTCCTATTTTTACCTTCAGGGGAGAAATTTCCAAAAACTTTGAATCACAAAGTTCAAAATTTGATCTTACAAAATTCCAACCTCTTTTTTACCCCTTTAGGGGTTGAACTTTCAAAAATTCTTTCTTAGCGGATGCCTACTCTCTATTAGAAATCTGCCTGCCAAATTCAAAATGCCATTTTCACAATCAACGTCCCAAGAAGCATCAATAACGACACCCATATCGATTTTTAGGCTTATTTACCCCATTTCACCCCCTAAGGGGTTGATTTTCGGAAAATCACGAAATACGTGTTTGCTTATTTGTTTTTAGGAGTACTCCTACGAAGTTTTAAGTCGAAATGTCTATTTAATATTATTTTTCCATACAAACTGAAACCGCATTTTACCCCTTTAGGGGTGAATTTCGAAATATCCTTCCTTATTCCTTGTATACATCATAAAGGGAAAACCTTTGTACAAACTTTCTAAGTCCAAGGGTTTGGGCTGGGCGTTGATGAGTGAGTGAATGAATCAGGACTATACAGGGTGACAATGAGATCAGGGATATGTCTCTATCTCCTTTACTTATCAACAGGATTCGAATGAATATTTTTAAAATGTATCAATTAAACATTTTTCCCGTTTTATATAAAGATAAAGTGGTGCATGATGCATATCGTTAGATTGGTAATTAAATTTTCTAGCTAATGGCACGATGGCCCTTGGTAGGTGCCATTTAAAAAACCGACTTTTTCTTAAAAACCAAGTTTACCAAATTTTATTCCTTTATGAACGATTTGTTATTGATGAAATTCATAAAATATGTATTATTATGGGCTCCTAGAGTCATTTAGAACACATTTTCTCCAATCACGGACTTCTATGAGAAAAAATGAAGTTTAAAAAAAGAATTTTTAGTTTAGAAAATTTCAAATTTAGCAAAAGTATCATATGTAATTTGAGCTGTGCATTCCAAAAAACCTAAAATATATAGGATGATCCAATTAAAAAATCAAAGTTAATGGCACTTCCGGTGAAACCGAAAGTTGACCAACTATATATATCGGTCAATCAGAAATTATGTCTAGTATCCACATATAAAATTTTATCCAAATCGATTTATAAATAAAGGAGATATAAGCATGGCCCTGGTCTCATTGTCACCCGGTCAACTGCGTCATAAAAATGTATATGTTATCTTCACTCACTGCACTACGTGCGGTAATACCCATTACCGCACTCTTTTTTGAAAAATGAAGAATAAATTAAAACAGAATTTATTGATGACGATAAAATATTGAACAATACTCGTTTGCTTATGGCATTCTTATAATCAAACTATTATCGTTAACATCTATAAAATATTTTATTACAAAACTTGCGTTTCCAAGAAAAAATCTGTTCAAATAACTTACTTTAAGATGTGTAATATAATTTAATACTTAGTCTGTAGCATAAAGACATTAAAACTTAAACTAATTTTGTATTTTATTCATGTTAATTATTAGGCATGCCAATCACTGATACCCTATTGGCCAGTAATGCAAATGTAGTGGCCAATCCCTATAAAATTTGCAACTCCACATATATTTAATTATACAAAATTTAATGTTGCAGTAAATATGGTTTTAATAGTTAAAATACTATCTAAAAGTCAAAAATAGCCAAAAATAAATAACTTTAATGTTTAGAAACAAGTTAATTCTATTTATTAAAAAAAATGCAAAGTGAGCCTTAAAGGGCTGTATAGTTTACCCCAGATTTTAAATAAATTAAGCTTTTGAGCACAGATTATTATGTAATGAAATTCTTCTTCGTAAGAAGTTATACTACAAAAGTATAAGCGTTGCTAATTTCAACCTCTTAAAGTGATGAGTAAAATTTTAAAAATATATAAGTAAGCCTGCTATTGGTAATTCACATCGGCCAAGTTTAATTTTAATACTCGTTTCCACGTAAAACTAATTTTAACCTTTCTCTTTGGGAAGGTCGGGAGGGATTTAAAAGAAAAAAAATGTGCAAAATTTCTATGCATCATGTTTTTGAAACACTATGTATGATAAATATTCATCATTTTTATTGTACTTGAACAAGCCGGTGACGTATATATTTTTATAACTTGCAGAAAAAAGCTTTTAGGCTAATGAAGTTATAGAAAAACGAAGAAGTAGTAAATCATTTAACTGTGATATGCGACTCGTTAAACAAGTATTTATTTTTCCTACGAATTCCTTCTTTATCCTAATATGTCGAACTGATTTATGATCGCTTTTATGTCAACAATTCGCAATGGAACTAATGTGTTCAGTTATTAATCGTAGGTGCAAAAAATCCCATTTTGTGGAAATATTTACAACTGATATCTGAACCAGGCCTAGGAATACTTTCATCCATGAACTTTTGAAACCACGGAACCTAATTTTTTATTTAAAAAACAAATTATAACGTTTTGCAAGTGAAAAAGTAGAGTTATCAACTTATTTCACTAAGGCTAGGTTATAGAATGCATCTAGTTGATCTAAGTCGGCGACTGTAAAACTTTTGATTAAATTGATGCGAACTCAAAGCAGGTAAAATTATAATTTTTAAATCAAAAACGCTTCAGTGAAACACTATTACGAGCTTTGCGTTTTTAGGTTTAGTTGAGCATACAAAAGACAAGTATTTTTCATTATCGATTTAAGTAAGTTTAATAAGCGAAACTTAAAAGAATAGAACAAAAGTTAATCACGTGAAAGTCAAATTATTTTATTTAATAAAAATAACTCACCTTATCTTGTCGCCTGGAGAAACTATCTTGATTAACTTATGACGTGCAACACAATATCTCCACAAAATAGTGTATGCGTTGTTGTATATTTCCCACTACCTCTAGCTAAGGAATAATTTTTTGTTTTAGGAACCAGGTCGCATGCATAAATTATTCATAAAAGTTTTCCGTCATCAAGGAATTATAATTGGGATTAAATTAACCTTGTAGCCAGTTTTCAAGTTTAATTGACGGAATAACTAAATTACTAAACGTTATATGTTTACATTCATCAATTCTTGCCAGCTAAATAGGACTTCTATTGCCAGTTTATTAACGAAAGAACAAAGTTTGAGTCAGAATAATCACAAATGCATTCATTTTAATTCGCAGACCCATGCTGCTTTTAGTATTGTTGAAAGTGGTTTCAGTGTCATCTCTACAATATCAGAATGCAAAAAGACTAAGCAATTACGCACATTAGTATTACTCGTTAACGCAAAACGTATTTTCCTGCAAAAGTATTGCACAGCGGTCTACAAACAGGTCACTTTGCGTTTGCACGTCCCTCGGCAAGCATAAATTTGATCTGCTAGAACCAGAACCAGTTCATGAATTGGATGGCCATTTCATGAAGCGAATGTTTACGCTAAGTGGCTACAACATACACATTATAGTGTAGTAATCTTGGCAACTTGCATATACGTTCCTCGACACACACATACAGCAACCTAGCAACATGTAACTAGGTTGAAAATTATGTATTATGAATTAATAAATAGAATAAGAAGCCGGGTAGCGCAGCCAGGAAGGCGCTAGGCTTGCATTAAGCAAGTCCTCATTTCGAATCCCGCTGGAGCCGGAATTTTTCAGCAGCTTTGGTAATTGAAATCGAGCTCGGTGAGACCATTCACAGTTGGTAACAAATTAACTGTGCCCTACTCAGAATCACCTACATAAGAGATAGAGTAACAGGGTCAACACATCATGACACACATGTCACCACACAATGGTTGCTGGGCAAGCACAAACGGCGCGCTTGAACTTGGTAACCCGAATCCGGGCCAAGTTGAGTATTGTACCGCCAGATGTAAGCGCACAAAGCACCAGCCTATACACCACAAGGTAAAATAAGGTTACCTATAATACACACATACATAAATAAAATTGCTTCTACTTTCAAGATAATTAAATTAAATAAATTTCCTGAGTTTTTACTATTTTTTACATTAGCGGAGCGGTACTTTGTGCAGTAGCAAATTGCAGCGCAGCAGGAAAATGTGGCAGAATATAGGAAGCTACATAAATTAATACAAAGAAAAATTAGAATGGCAAAAGAAGAACATCTTTCTGAACAATGTCAAGAAATAGAATTATTAGAGAGAAAATATGACAACTTTCACATGCATAAGAAGATCAAAGAAATAACAGGGTACAAAAAGAAAAGTAAGAACGACAACATTGTGATCAAAGATTCAAATGGTCATATTTTAGTGGATATAAAAGATCAACTGGAGAGATGGAAGACCTACGTCCAAGAACTATTTAATGACGAAAGAACACCAAATACTGTTCTTGAAGTAGACACTGAAAATCTAAAAATATTGAAACCAGAACTAATGCATGCCTTAGAGAACATGAAACCGGGTAAAACTGCTGGCCCTGATGAGATACCAGTAGAACTCATTAAACTCTTTGATGATGAACTAATTGATATTCTCCTAGACCTTTTCAACACTGTTTATGACACTGGACTAATTCCTAAACAATGGCTGCTGTCTACGTTTGTACTGATCCCTAAGAAAGCTAATGGAAAAGAATGCGAAGACTATCGAACAATTGCACTCATGAGTCATACATTAAAATTGTTCTTAAAGATTATTCACAAGAGAATATACAAAAAGCTGGAAGAAGATATAAGCAATACTCAATTTGGTTTCCGGGCAGGCCTTGGAACAAGAGAGGCTCTCTTTGGGGTAAATGTACTTTGCCAACGCTGTTTAGATATGAACCAAGATGTGTATGCATGCTTCATCGACTTCCAAAAGGCATTCGATAAGGTAAGACATGGAAAATTACAACAGCTTCTCCTTATGAAGAACATCGACATGAGGGATGTTAGAATAATTAGTAACTTATATTGGGGACAGACTGCCAATATAAAAGTAAAAAGAGAAACGACTGAAGAAATCGAGATACGTCGTGGAGTGAGACAGGGATGTGTTTTGTCTCCGCTTCTATTTAACTTGTACAGCGAAGCCATCTTTAGAGAAGCTATGGATGAAGAATCAGCGGGAATTGTCATAAACGGTGAAACAGTCAATAATGTGAGATACGCAGATGACACAATTCTGCTAACAAACAACCTCATAGACTTACAACACTTGCTTGAAAAATTGAATGACAGCTGCAATGATTACGGATTGACAATAAATCTCAATAAGACCAAATGGATGGTAATTACAAAGTCCCCACAGAATCAAGGAAATTTAAGAATCGCAAACGCTATTATAGAAAGAGTACAGACCTACAAATACCTTGGAACTTGGTTAGACCAAACAGGAGATCAAACAACGGAAATAAGAGCCCGAATAGAAACGGCCAGATCCTCGTTTGTAAAATTGAAGAAAGTACTTTGTAGTCGGAACATCAACATTGAACTTCGGATGCGCATGCTTCGATGCTACGTGTTTTCCATCTTACTCTATGGTGTAGAAACTTGGACACTTAAGAAAAAACATTTGGATAAAATACAAGCATTTGAAATGTGGTGCTACCGGAGAATGTGGCGTATAGCTTGGGTCGATAGAATCAGTAATATAGAGGTTCTTCAGAAGATGAATAAAGAATGTGAGGTTATATACACGATCAAAAAACGAAAAATTGAGTATTTGGGTCATATAATGAGAAATTCCAAATATGCACTGCTCCAACTCATAATTCAAGGAAAAATAAAAGGAAAAAGGAATGTTGGCAGGCGGAAGATATCATGGCTGAAAAATCTACGAGATTGGTTTAATTGCAGCAGCACCGAATTATTCCGAGCCGCCGTCAACAAAATACGTATATCAATGATGATAGCCAACCTCCGATAGGAGAAGGACTATAAGAAGAAGAAGGAAAATTACAACGTAATATGTTTTTATTTACCTCTTGCCACCCTTAGCGAAGCACGTAACTTAATTGTGGAGCAACCTCTACGATTAATATCATACATCATCATCATCATCGGCACCCCCGCCTATTATGGGCCTTGGCCTACTCAAGAATCTTCCGCCATTGACTTCGGTTTCTTGCTTTTGTTTTCCAGCCTCGCACTCCAATAAGTTTCAGGTATTTTTCAATAGCTTCCATATAGCTAGCTTTTGGGCGCCTTACTGATCTTTTACTTTCTGCAATACTTTTTACCAGTCTTCTTACTGTATCTGATTCGTCTTTCCGCTCTACATTGCCTATTCATCATAGCCTCCCTATTCTCATTGTGGATATTATATCACTATCACTGTATTTCTGAAAGAGTTCAAAATTATCACGTCTACGCCATTGTCCGTTTTTATTTATTGCTCCGTATATAGTCCTTGGCACTTTCCGTTCAAAGATTGTAGAGTACGTGTTAAGGCCAGGTAAAAATTCCGCATTTGCTTGCCGAATTCAGGCCGCTCGGTCTCGTAGAGAACATTTCAAATCCTGTGCCTGCTTGCCACCGCTTCTCCGTGCGTCAATACAGTCTATTTCTAATCCTACGGCAGACCGTTGCTTAGCGCAAAGGTGCTGTCGAAAAGTAGCGCTAGAATGAATCGGTTGTTTATCCAGACAGTTGACCATATGTACTTGCAGCTGCGTTTTGGGTGTGAAATGTTTTCCTTACTTTAACGTGTTTTGCACGATAGAGATGTTTGAACGTTATTAGTTAAATGAAGCGCACTAGCGTTTTGGCGGTAGGTCTCTTCTTTTAATTCTGGTAGCGCAACTTCATTTTCTTGTAGCAGTTGACCTCACGTAGCCAAGCGAAGTTTTTCTGTGCAGGTCGCCTCCACGGCTCCGGCCTTTGGAGCCCGCTGTGGGTGCTTTCAAGAACGTTTCGATGTTGAGATTTCGAGTTCTAACTGTCCAGCAATTCAGTAGTGCACCAAACGGGGAAGACGAAGTGATAAACCTGTCGGGGAAGATGACCATACGTTTCTGTCGTGCATAAAGAGTATCATTCGGTTTGCTTGTTGTATCGTGTCGTCGCATAAGTTATGCATTAACTGCTTTTGCGAATTTTAAAAAGAAACCGGCTCTAGGACACCTAAGTCTTTGTCCCGCGGCACTAATTGTTGTTACGTGCTCTCGTTATGTTGAATGGTCAACCCCTGGCTGGGGCACTTGATTCTCGCATTTTGCCATTCATGACTACTGACTTTGCCAATTTTGACCGCCTGCCTCAGCCCTCCTGTACGACGGCTCTTCAACCGGACATCAACACCAAGCTCATCGCTTCACCACCAGGTATCTTTAAATTAGTTTTAATGTAGTTTTACGCTAGAATTTAGAGTGTAGCGTCCCCTTTCACAGTGCGCGGAGTGACGCCATACCCGTAGTCAGATGCTGTAGTTTTGTATCGGACGTTTTTTTTTTAAATGTTAGCACGTCGATAGGCGCCTTCAGCGCTGGTTTATTGTTTGCCATGCTTGTTTGTTTATTCATGCAAATAGATTAATATCCGTATATTTAAAGGATTACTACTTGAGGTGTACCCGTACACTCATTTTGATTATTTTAACCAATACACGGATATTCAAAATTGTCTTTGTTTTTTATGACTTTATGAAATAACAGCCTGGTCAGCTAGAACCATGCCCATTTCTCTGAGTGTAGTCGGATAACTATTTTGTTACATAACCGTTGAGGCGTGATTAGGGTGAATTCTTCTAGTCAGCATTTTTGCTTCGTCGTGTACCGAGGCCATTGTCGTAAAAGTCAATTGTTGCTGTAATAAACTAGCTTTCGTCGTAATACCGGTTTCGACTGTAACATACTCTCATCCTTTTTGTTTATAACCCATGTCTCAGACCCGTATGTGAGGACCGTGTGAGAGTCTTGTACAATATTCTTGTCGGCCCTGAGAGGCTTTTCGACCGCAGTTAATTCTTCAGTCCGTAATAGCATCTGCATACCGTTACTATGCGTTTTTGGATCCCTTCGCTAATATTATTATATTGATTGACTTGAGAGCCCAAGTAGATTAATTCTTTCTCACTTTCGAAGTTATATTCGCAAATCGTTAGGTTTTGCTGTATTCTTGGTAGTCGGCCTTCATGGGTTACAGCAATATTTAGTTGTTGTGTCGTTTACTTATAGTCCAAGTTTTGCTGCAGCCTTTCCGTGGTTTCTTTCATATCTAACGCACTTTTCCCAATTACGTATACCGGGTGACAATGAGACCAGAACCATGCTAATATCTTCTTTATTTATGAATTGATTTGGATAAAAATTTTTACGAAGATACTAGACATAATTACTGATTGATAGATATAGTCAAAATGGTCGACTTTCGGTTTCACCGGAAAGGGCACCAATTTTGATTTTTTAAATAGATCCCTCTTGTTATTTTATGTTTCTCGGAATCTGCAAGTTAAATTACATACAATAGTCTCGTCAAATTTCATTTTTCAAAGAAAAAAATATTTTTTAAAATTTTATTTTTTATCATCGAAGGCCGTGATTTGGAAAAATGTGATCTAATTTACTCTAGCAACTCATAACAATAGCTATTTATCAGTTACGTCAATAGCAAACTTTTAATAAAAGAATAAAATTTGTTACACACGTTTTTTAAGAAAAAAATCACTTTTTTAATGGCACCTACTAAAAGTCATCTTGCAATTAGATAGAAAATTTAATTACCAATCTAACGATATGCATCATGCACTATAACAAAAAACAAGTTTTTTTATTTGATGAAAAAAATTTTTTTTTGTTTTTAACTGCCACAATGACAGTTAATTTTCGAATTTTTAATTTTGTTAATTTCAAATTCTGCAAATTCGAAACTTCTTCAGAACATAAAAGTAAACATTTGTTGTTAAATGATATATTCCGTATTTTTACTTTTTCAACTGCTACAAGGGCACTAACATTTCAAGGTTAACATTCCAATATTTGCATATGAAAAAAATGTGCGAGAAAAAATACTGAAACGTTTTCTTTATATAGTTTTTTCTATATATTCATGTTTTAAACTGCCACATCAACGATATTTCTGGGCAGAACGGCCTTGATTGGGTGTTAATTTATCACATAATTTATTAACCAACGCAACTAAAGTTGTTGCCAAAAATATTGTTGAAATTTGGGATAAAGCTTCGATTCCCACTGTACTTCAGTGTACTATTATTAAACGTATAACAAGCTATCGTCTCAAAATAAGGAATTTATTAAAACCTTATAAACAACGAAATAAAGTCATAAGTTATCAAAAGCAGCTACAGGATTTCAGAATAAAATCCAAAATCCTATTTGATGTGGCTGCCTGTAAATGTTCAGACTTCAATACGTGTGTCTGCGATAAAGTATTCATCAAAGTTCCACAAGCAGAACGTACTTTTCTATTAGATCAAAGGACCGTAAGAAAAATGTTGATTAGTTCCGTGGATGTAAAAACAACTAAAATGAAACAGAAGCGGATTGAAAGAAAAGAATTATTGAAAACAAGAAGCGAATTAGATGACAACGTAAAATCTAGGTTATAAGTGAAAAAAGATTTAGAGAGAGTGGAAAGATCCCAGCAAGAGCCCAGTACTTCTCAACAGGTTTCTACCGTATCTCAAGGATGGTCACAAATTCAACGAAAGATGTGATTGATCCAGTGATATTGCGAAATAGTTATTTCGCACATCCTGAAAATATGCTGCTTGGAATGCTAGGGGACACAAGAGAGCATATTCGAGAGCTTGCTGTGCGTCGAATTTTCAAAGCTCAGAATTGTAACAAACAGCAATCACGACGAAAATTTGAAGTTCAAAATTCGCTAAATATGGGCGCTTTCAGTTATATGGACTTGATTGATTGGAGTACTTCTGTTATAACAGAACCGCCATTAACAATGGGGTTACCGGAAGAAGTTTTAAATGGCATCGTGAAAAATCCGGCTACATCAATGATGTCTTCTGATATAATATCGTATCCATGTCACACGCAAGCGGTTGAACGGGCTGTTAAAATTGTGACGGAAGCTTCAGCTGCAGTTTGTGGTGGTGACAGCAGAGATGGTGTAATAAGGGCAAAATTGGAATCACGTGGAATCATGCCTTCTTTTGGATCCAAGCAAGATTATAAATTAGATTAAATTTTATTTGTTCAAAAAAATGTTTCATAATATACCTATTTTTTAAGTTATCTTTGTAAAATAATATGACCTATTATTATGTTAGATGTCAAAATATTTTCGTTTTGCATTTTGTAAAACTTATGAATTCATTTTATAATAAATATTAACTTGATCTTACTTGAATAATATTTTTTCAACACAAGAAATATGTAAATTAAAATTTCAAAAAATGTCTTTGTGGCAGTTCACATTGCAAAAATAGGAAAAAACTATTAAAGAAAATTGTTTCTTTTCAAGTAATTGAACTTTTAATTACATGCACATTATGAAAATTTGAATTTTTGAAAATCAAAAATTTAGTGTCAGTGTGGCAGTTCTAAAAATTGAAATATCAACTTTTTTTTCTAATGAAATATTTTTCCTCTCTTATTTCACAACTTTTTTTAAGATGCAGACACAAGTACTGACAAATTATCTATATAAATCGGCCCACCTTAGTGGATACCACACAGTTTAACAGACACACAGAAACACAACAACAGCATGCGGAACAGTATAAAAATATGATGAAGGTAGATCTAAAGCAGTTTACAGAATAACTGGTGACGAAAGCTGGATATATGCATTTGAACCCGATTCTAAGCGGCAGTCAGCACAATGGATGTTTCTAACAAATCCTAATCCAGTTAAAAAGAAGCGATCTTGAAGAGTTGGTAAGAAAATAATTGCTTGTTTCTTTTCAAAATCAGGTCCTATCTCAACTGTCGTGCTTAAAAATAAATGTAGGGTTACTGCAGGATGGTACACAACTATATGCATGCCAGACGTTATTCAAAAATATCGGCTTATGGCGCCTAAGGGGTGAGATCCTTCTGCACCATGAAAATGCTTCTAGTCACACCGCACATCAAATAAAATAATTTTTAGAGACTTTCGAGTTAAAATTGCTAACTTATCCCCCATTCTGTTCCGACCTAGCACCTTCCGATTACTTTCTAGTTCCTCCATTAAACGATAAAATGCGTGGTGTGGGATTTGTAACTCCCGAAGATGCTATGGAAAGCTTCAAAAACCTTGTTTCTCAAGTGACTCAAAAATTGTGGAATTTATGTTTTGAAAATTGGTTTTACCGAATGCGTAAATGTTGAGTTTAAGGGGGAATACTTTGAGAAAATAATAAAAACACATTTTGGTTACTGAACTTTGTTTTATTAGATTGCAGAAATGTACGGGACTGCTCTCATATAACGGCATCAAAGAACAAGCAAATAAATTTATGCCAAAAGTTTATGCATGTAGGTAAGTTCCTGTCTTCATAGGTATTGACGATGGTTGGTTGGGAGGCCTGGCCCTCCCCAGCCAAAAATCCTTGTTACGCCAATGTGAACGTGGGACAAGAAGTGGATTTCGATGTTGATAATTTTAAGTGTGCGTCCTTAGAACCGCGGAACGTAGATAAATTATGGATTCTAAAATATACCGGTATGATGTGCAAGCGAAAAGGAAAGGGTGGCTACTAGAGAATTTTAAGAACTAAAATAGATTCAATAGATACTTTGTATTCGCATATTTATAATTTATTTATGATTAGTATTAATATAGCTATTCTCAATGGTTTAAACTCCCTAGAAATGAAATAAAAATCATTTATACAATTATTATAATTAACGATTAACTGAGTTCCTCTACTATCTGGAAGTTACGATGCCGATGCAGATGACGGTGAACCGCTAACCGGCAAACCGCCAACCGGCAAACCGGCGAAATCGAAACGAATCGAGAGCCAAAATTTATTCGAATGATTATCCAAATAATCATTCGGTTATTAATATCATTCGAATGCAAATAATTCGGTTATGAAAATTGTCCGGTTATGCCCATCACTACAAAGTATTAAAAACAGTTTGAATTAGAAAGTTGTAGGCTTTACATTTATATATTAAGACTACAAAACCGCAAACATCGTAATACGGAAACATTGCACCAGAAAACATCAAAACGCATATTTTTGCATCTATACTTCTAAAAAATTTCCGGATTAGGACCCCTGGACCCCCCTTTTCCTAGGGAATATTTCATACCCCCCCCCCTCCACACCCCCGGAAGTCTAGCGTTCCCCCACTGCCAAATTTGCCACTACACCACTGACGAATACCAATGTAGTGCTGGTCCGAGATACCCTGTCTATGCATACCCCGCAGGGAAAGCTAATGTACCAGCTCCCAGCTAAATTCGAAGGCTCGACCGCAAAGCTCGTACAATTTTTGCAATTCGAAAGCCATCTGCAATCGTCTTCGGCGTCATCGCGGGGCTTAAGATACGCTTGGTCTTGGTAAAGGTCACTAAAGCGTACTAACCTGTGTAATTCAGTCCTTCTAGTCTCGAGCTAATTAAAAGCCTTTATAAATTCAGTAATAAGACCGGATGACACTAATTTGGAAACAATTAATTTTGTTTTGATTACCTACAGCGAAAAGCAGCCATTTTATCCGGCTGCTAAGTCCCGAGAGGCCTACGTCATATCAGAACCTTTTCGAGTTATGAGAGTTGCAGCTTGTCCAGGCGCGATCGAACCCAGAAATCCGTTTATAATTTTGGAATAAATAATTTCATACTGTACATTGTATTTTAACAATTTTCTTTGAGTTGTAAACTTTTTCCCGATTCACGTTTATCCTCCACTTTAATAAACAATTACTCAGTATATTTAGGTGTTGTAGATAATTCGCTATTAATACGGAATCGTGGCGAATGGAGTGCTGTGTCTTGAATTTTATGCTATAAAGTAGTCCTGTGTGCTATAAAATGTCAAAAACTTTTCTGCTATCTTGTTGACAATTTTACGAGTTTGCTGGATGGTGGAATGCCACTCTCTAAATCCGAATTGATGGGTTAGAATATTATCTAATTAATTTGCTCTGTTAACCGTTTTAAGAATAATTTTTCGAGCAGTTCAGATGCGATTGGTAATAAGTTGGTAGGTCGATATGCATCCGGCAGATTAGGTGGTTTAGCAGGTTTAAGTACCTATCATTAGTACCTCAGCAAATTTCCACGTTAATGAATACTAACATAGCCGTATCATTCCACTGCATAAGATTATGAGTAAGAGTAACGGTTTTCCAGGCAAGTGATTTAAAATTACACCAATCACGAGGTCAAAACCTGGTACTTTATAGTTGTTGAATATTACTTCCCTCGTCTGAAAGCCGAATGAAGTATTGTAATCACGAAAAAATTACCTTCCGACATTTCTTCAGATCTTCACGTTTCAAGGTCCATAGATGCCCAAAAAGAGGTTTTCTTAATTCCGTCTGTCTGTCTGTTTTTTTGTCTGTATGTCTGTCTGTCTGTCTGTTGGCAGTATAGCTCAAAAACTATTTGTGGGAGAAAGACGATATTTCGCATGCATATTATATATCTACCTCCCATGAAACCGGTATAATTTCATACAAATATATACAGTGTAAGCACCTTAAAAACTAAAATTTTGTTTATTATTGGGTTAATTTTGAAATAGAAGGAAGTAATAACTTTCACATAGGTCAGGCTTTACATTTGCCGAAAATAAGACTCAACCGATACAGGATAATGTCACAAAAACAACCTTCTGTTCAAGAGAGGCGCGCGCCGGACTTATTTCTAAGAGGCTCGGTAGCGTAGTTGGCTTTATCGATGCAGATGCGATCTCTATGCAGGGGTGCGGTTACGATCACTCTGCAGATGCGGTGGGTTCAAACCACAGCGGGATAAGTTTTTTTTTAGTTTGAAAATGTATTTAATTTATTAGAAACGATATTTTTACTCCTAACTTAATTTGATTTTTAAAATTGTTTAGTGTCACAATGTCGACGAGGGAATGGTTATATTCGTAGAGGCATTTGATAATATTTATCAAGAAGTCATTATTGATGACCATGGGTGGAATAGTTCAAATAGTTCTAAAAGATGATTGTGTATATTGATCTCTTCTAGCTCGCCCACCGTTAATTTTCCTAATTGGTGGTACTACTTTCTTAGGTATTTTGAATTTATCTGAGGCCTTCCGTATTGAGTGATCTTCGCTGGACGAACTGACGGTTTAGTTTCCTTTCTCAGTAGAGCGTCTAGCGGTAACCAGCCAAAATGGCTACCTTCGTTCTTTAGTCCCTAGCCCGACTCAAAGCCACGGGGTTACTCGAGGGCCTAGCGCCGAACCTTGGCTATTTGTCTTATTGGGGGAGGAATTTGTAAAATGGAATTAGAGTATAGAACGGTTCGGGTAGATAAGCAAGCAAGTTGGCGTAAGGTGTAATGATGCGCGAATCATCCGCTAATATTCATAAAGTTGTGGTGTTCGCCAAAATTAGTAAATTACCGGAGATAAAACATCCTGGAGTTGCACATGTTTTTGTGTACTGTCACTTAAGCCCATTTGAGGGAAAATTGTATTTAATAGTCTAATTATTGTACTTAGATACTCCCCAATAGAGGAAGGGCGTGAATTTTGTCATGTAAAATATGTACAAGAGATGAAAAGTAAAAACATTTATTATTATTAATATTGATACAGGTTGGATTGTATCCAGACTAATAGGTTTTGTCAGTAACACCTTCTAATTTCGTAATGTCTCTGTTAGTGCTATTTCCCGTGCAACACTATGTTGTGAGTTCAAGATAAATGTATTTTATTTCGTACAATCTGGGTTTAAATGAATTGACACAACGGCATGCAGGTGGTATTATGAGTACATTAACCTTCATATTCATTGATGAAGCTTTGATGCAATTAAGGCAAACGTTTTCTCGATTTTTGACTGTTTTAACTAGTGTTTGTTCTTAAAGCGCTAGTATGCCTTTTTCCCTATACTCCTTTCTACTCCATTCTATCCCGGTGGACCGAAAAAGAATAGATGCCCTCGAAATGTAGATTTGGAGACGAATGCTTTGTTTTGAAACGAGAGAAGAACAAACGCATCGGTATTACAAGAAATACAACCACCCTAAATATTAAGTAGTATTACACTAAGTTGAATTCTGAAATTCTTTGAATATATAACAAGTAATGACAACAGTATGTAAAAACTTGTAGTACATAGCAAAGTGGTAGGCAAAAGAAGAAGAGAACGATCGCTACAGTGATGGATAGACATTACTAAGCTATTGGGAACTAATTCCGACGGTACTGTCAGAACAACAGACAATAGAGAAAGATGGCGTAATGCGATTAGAAAAGCGACACAATAATTGTAAATAGGAATAAGCATCACCACGCATCTGACAAGAGAACTAAGGAGGAGAAGGAATTGCAGCATATTAAATCTGTTGCGTTGAATGTGTGCAACCTATGAGGTTTTCTTTTCTTAAGCGGTAATTCTTTATCAGATAATTATAGCTCCTCCTCATTCTCAGTTACTTAGCTCTTGACAAAGCGCGGTAACACTCTAAATATTATCGGACTGTTCTCTACAGAACCGACCGCGCCAGTTGAATAGATTGAGAGAGATTTTTCTCGATGTCGTCGAACATCTACTTTTCCTTCCACCAAAATCATTTTCACTCTTCTAGTTTCTTTTTCAATTCTTGGAATATTCATACGATAGTAACGTGATTGGCCCACGATATCAAAAAAGATTCTGCGATAGAACCACATCTCAAAACCTTAAATATTTTTTCTTTTTGCTTGAGTGGCCAGCCTTCGCTGCATATGTTTTAATAGTATTTGAAGATCAGTCTTCTACTTAAAGGAAACTTAAAATGGTCTGAGTTTGGTAAAAGGCCTTCAAATTTGTAAACGTGTTTAACTTGTCCATTGTTTGTTTTGAGTTAGCCGATTGGTAGTTTCTTTTCGTTGATTGACTGTCTGAAAGTCTTTTTTCAGGGTTGAACGCACAGTTATAGAAGATGCATCCGCGGTAGTTAGGGAGAAGATTTCTGTTGCAATATAATTAATTTATTTGACTGTTTCGTTTCTTATCTTTCATGCATATTTATTCAAGCCTATTAATTATTTTACAATAATTTTTGATATGTCCATGTCGTCAGCATCTTTTGTATTGTGGTATTATTTTTTAGCAGCCAGTGGTTAAATTAGGACTAAACTATTCTCTAGAGTTTTATTCTTTATATGATGCTTGTTTTTCAGCTTTATTTATTTCTTGTTAGCATTATTCATGTTTTTTGAGATTTAAAATACTTTTTATTTGTTCTTTGAATGTCATTTTTGGCAGTGGTCTATTATAATATGTTTTTATCTGACTTTTTCCACTGTCTAGGGTGTATATCACACGACGTTTTTGGAGTTTTGATCTACTGCCGCCTTCAGGTGTTCCTGGTTAATCCTGAGAAGGACTGATATTGTACGCTTTTATTCGTAAACTCTTGCCTAACCGCGCTGGTGAATTAGTGATTAGCGGTCCCGGGTTCAAACCCCGGGGGAAGCAATAGTTTACGAATAAAAGCGTACAATATCAGTACTTCTCAGGGCTAACCAGCAATACCTGAAGACGGGAGTAGATCAAAACTCCGGAAACGTCGTGTGATATACACCCTAGACAGTGGAAAAGGTCCGATAAAAACACATCATAATAATTTCCGCCAATCGTACTAGAACTGTCACATTATTGACAAAATTTTGTTGAGCAAAGTCAAACATTCCATTACATCAGCCGTTGCTAGGTAATTTACAATACAACTGTACAGGAATAATATTCCCGGCCTACGCAGAGAATATTCGAGTACTATTTCCTATTTTATTAATTACTCGTAATCAATACGACGGCGGAAAAATAGTATGTGTATCTTGGACAAAAATCAACATTCCCAGACTCCTGTGTTGTTGGGCTCGGCATGGGAATGTTACGCTTTTCGTCCTAGATACACAATGTACTATTATGTCCGTGCTTTGAGCATTGTGGTCACTGCGGATCAATTTTTTGCATATTTTTCACCTGGAGTAAAAATGTTCTCTAGACATACTTTTTACAACGAGTTAGTTTTCTTAGTTCTGTTTATCCTTCGTTCGTATTTTTTTTTGTTTGCACGCCTTGCTGTTTCTTCGAGAGTATTTTATATGTTAATCATTTCAGCTTACTGTACATTCACGATTATTTCGCCATTGTGATGCGATTGTTCAATATCTCGATATTACTCTTTCGAGTATAGGGTGTTCGTTTTGTATGTGTAACCATGGTAATTTTGCATATGTTTCATGACCTTTAACCAAAACAGAAACTAAATGTAGCTAGTGATTTTTTCCTAAAAATACTGAGGTCTTCAATTTTGGTTTTTTGTGTGTGTTATTTTTATCTAGGATGTTTCTTGTGACAATATTATTTTCATTGATTTCATACGATGTAAACAATACAAAAACATGGATTTCATTTAAGTAAAACAACTCTGTTTTCTTTAAAATACTTTCTTAGAGGAGCCACAGTCTTGTTCTAGCCTTCTCTCCATTTCTCTCCATTTCTTAAAGCAATTATTTTTGTATTCACTTTTTGAAACACCCTTTAGCTGTTTTTTGCGTTTTCCTTAATCCGTTTACATCCACAAATCCCTTCAAGGGCGATTTAAATTTTAGTAACAGCCAGAAATTTTAGGGAGCTATGTGAGAGCTATATGAAATGTAAGGTATTTAATATCCCCTTTATCGGTTGCTATGTTACAAATATACCCTCTACTTTAATAGAGAACCTTGCTATGTGATTTATATGACAATTTATATTGATGTTTTCTCAATATAGTAAATTGACTTACCCTTGTTATAAGATTAACTTACTTCAATTAGTGACGGCTTTATGAATCACATGGATCGTATACACCTATCACATTGACATTTATTAAAATTCATTCTTTGACATTTACCTTAGGCCAGTATAAAAAAATTTCAACCACGGCTAGTGACAGCTCGAAAAAATGACAAAACCTTATTCTCAGACAAATGAATGCGTTTATATTAACAACTCTCTAGTTGATAGCAATTATAAGTAGAATAATATTATTACTATTTAAATCAGTTCTTTCTAATTATCCCAAATCAAGCTTGGTTAGAAAATACACATTGAAAGTTCAATAAAATGTCCACTAACCTTTGCTGTTTTTTAGAGGTACCTAACTTTGAAACTGCCTATTCTTGTAATATTCCCTGCTGTCTTTGGTTGTCTCCGCTGTAGAAACTCGTAAATTTTTCCAACATATTTCTATTCTTGACAAGAGACATAACTTTCTTTGGCGCAAAAACAATCACTCACAGATCTGAATCTACGTTAAATGAATTATTTCACTAAAAACACAATAGAATGATATAACTTAAGGTTACTTTTAAATTTGGCTTATATTCTGAATCATAATAATTTGATTATTATATTAAATATTTTCACAGCTATTTTGCCACTGCGTGTAATACCAAAATTATTATTTCTTCACTAACTGATATGGATTTGACCTTCGGACTGATTTAACATTTTTATAACTCTCATTCGAGTAAATATTATTCATTCATAGTAACCAGTTCCGATATCAACTCCCACCAGGCATACATACGATTGTTCTAATATAATTTTGGAACTGACTGACTGACTTAAAAATTAAAATAAATACCACAGGCATTTGTATGCTGCATTACAGATAATGCGGTATTTGACCAAAAATTTTGGGGTAGAATCAGTGTACGGGTGCGCTTTGTCTCCTAACTGATATTTCAATTTCTTTAAAACCTCCATATAGTATCCCTTGTTCACCATGTGATCTTAAAGAGTGTGAAAAACACCTTCATATAAAAAAAATAGTGGGAATTGTTCTGAGATTCTCTACTAAGAAAACTGGGCTTTTGTCTCAGGGTCATAGTCACGACCCAATTTTGTAGACTGGAGAAAAGTGGAGCGTCGTAACCAGAGAACAGCCAGTAAGGGATGCCCCCAAAGAAGATCAGTTGTTTGTTACTACAAAACCTTACAGTAAAGTATGCGATTAGTGTCGTAGTTCATTAATCTCTCAATTAACAAGCTATCAAGCTCAAAACGTACATAACTAAGGTAATTATTTGAGTTCAACAAATTTAGTTTAAAACGATGTGAAGTGCAATTTTGAGCCACTACAACAAGTATTAACGATTGTTTAATGATGTCCAGCCCGACGCATTAAAAACAATTCAGGTATTTCTGATTGTCTAGACCTAAACGTTAGTTTTAAATTTCAGTTTATAACAAATCTGGTTCAGTGATGTCGTAGATAGTGCAGTGCCTCAGTTCAGTGCTTCAGCAAGTAAGTTACTCTGGGTTTTCGTTAAAAATTATTTCTTTACCGTAACGCTATCTAACAGCATTCTTTGTTAGAATAATTTTGCTTTGAGCATTACACATAACCTTTTTTGAATTTTTTTATGAATTTGAATAACGCTTATGATATATATTGAGGGTACTTACTTATTATTATAGTGTACTTGCCTATGATGAAAATAATAATATTTAAAAGTTTAGTGCTGAAAATTTAATTCACTAATGAATCTTGTAAATAATTTTTGAAAAATCCGGAAAGTTTTGGCGGATCTCATTGAGACCGCAGTCTTTAGGTTTGTACCAACGTTTACAATATTGTATTTTTATGGAACTATTAATAAAAGAATTTTTTAATGCACACTTTATGGATTAACCGCGCAATAAATAAAATATCAAGTAAATTAATATTTTAATTAAAAAACGTGCAAACAGGAACTGCATAAATATACCAAATAGATACATTTATAATTATTCTAATTTGCACTTATGCAGGACAAACGTTCTTCCGTATGATTAAGAACAGTGGCGTATTTATATGGAACTAATACCGATTATAATTTAATGTATTATCTTAGTTTAATTTTTAATTTGATATACTTTTCACTAGAAACCGAGGATTTATTTTAATTAGTTCTCGATGATGTTAGTAATTAGTTTAAACATAACAGCATTATGACTAAATTTAAACATACGATAAGAACACAATTTTGATAAGACGAGACTTTAGATATGAATCTGCATTTTAAATACCACTTTATTTATATAACACATTAACGCAACAATTACTGCTAATGTTTGACGCACTTTGCGGTTAAATCAACACATTTACACAATCTGTTTAACAATAATATCTCTAAACCAGAACCGCTTTATCTGAGCTTCCAGCCAGTCTTGAAAAAAATCCTCATCGTTTTAAAATGTTGTTTCTGCTAATAACCCTTTTGATGTTTTGATCGTTTTATGTTTAGCAGATCGTTAATTGTCGTGTTTCTCATTCAGTCTGTTCTTAGAATCCCTTCAATTTTGTTTAAGAATTCATTTCTATTGCTGTTATCCTAATTTTGTTCTTTTTTGTTATTGTCTATCATTCGCTGCCATATGTCATGCGAGTCTCAAAACTTTCTGGTATACTTGTGTTTTTTTGTTATATCTTTTTTCTCCAGAAATGAATTTCTTAGGCCGTTGTATAATCTTCCAGCTTTTCCTATACCCTCTGTTATTTCTTTGTCTATTTCCGGGTGTCTTCTATAGCTGCACCCAAGTATCTGTAACTTTTAACCTGTTCTAATACTTTTCCTTCCATTTTCATAGTTATCGTTTTGAATTCCTTTTAGTATATTAGTATGTTTTTTGTAGTTTTTCTTCCAATTCAGCTAATAGGATCATGCCCTCTGCAAACATGAGTTCTTCAATTGTTACCGTTTTTATTTTCCATATTCCTATTTTCATGTCCTTGGATTTCTCTTTGCTATGTCGTCTAAAACAACTGAAAACAATAACGGACTTAGTACACAGCCTTATTTTAGACCTATCTTTGTTTCAAGTTTTGATGATTCTCCATATTGAGATGGAATTTAGCCCGTTACTCAACTCTGCTTGCAACATAGATAAATAAAGCAAGTCAATAAAGCACAGAGCTGGGGTAAGCAGGCAACTGCAAGAAGTTACATTAGGAATTTTAATTCATAACTGCGTTGGTAATGCATTGCCGATATTAAATTGAATTACTTTAGAATAAATGGCAATAAGGCAGAGCTCAATTCGTAAATTAGAGTCACAGAAATACCAATTAGCATAAATTAAGAGGTTGGTGCAAAGTACTGCCAATCAAAAATTCAACAAATCTATCACCAACGGGTTTATTACATGCGTGTTAAATAAATTTACATGTCAGTTTAATTGAATAAGTACAGTTCTATGAACTTTTTAAATAAAGGTAAAAAAACAGAATGTTCTCAGTATAGTGCAAAGAGAGCACAATACTAGATCAAATAAGGCTATCGAAAATGGAGCGGTAATATTTGAAGAATGGTGAAAAGCAGACAAGTTTTATAAAATGCAAGAAATTCACACTACAGGAAATGAACGAGGTTTGTGTTTATAAAAATGAGTCAGTGAAATGACATAAGTGAACAGACAATCCAAATAAAACAGAGTGAGTAACGCTATAAGCCAGTTTAAATACGAACATAAACAAACAATAATTTTAGATTTAAGATGTTGTACAGTTTTACAATATAAGTTGAAATTTAGTTTATAAGTATTTGATTTGTACTCAGTTAACATCCAGTTTTATGAAGCTAGATGGGCTTTTGTTGTTAACTAACAAAAGGAGAAAAAATTTAAATAAAATTAATTGATGCTATGCTAGTTTTGTTCTCTCATTTAATCACTGATTTTACCTATTTAAAAATAAAATATAGTAAAAATAATTATACCATTGTGTTCAGTAAATTGTGGAGCATAAGTGAAAGTGTGGGCAACGTTTTCCACAAGAAAAAGGTATTTTACCACAGCAAGCTTCCGAACGCGAGTCGGAGATCAACTCAAATTTCTGAGGGTCGGCTGTAATTAAACCAGGGGTCCAAGACAAGAGCTGACGACTGCGAGGCACCGTGTGGAGCTGAAGGGCCAAGCCCAGCTACACCAACATCAAATGCAGCGAGTTCCAGAAAAGATCCAGCTTGGGGATCCGTCCGGAAGAATGTACCATCACCTGAAAGAGTTAAGGTACTGTAAAAACTTTCTTGACAGCTTGAGGTACCGGAAATTTATGTATTAGCGAGACGTTACCATTTCGAGTAAGCAGCAGGCATATCCAAGTCTCCAGATAAATTATTTTGCCAATAATTAGCCACATTAGAATTGTGAGGTTAAGTGAGCGAATAACAACTGAATTAACCCAAACGGCGTCGGTTTACGTCACGAAACAACGATCTAAAAACAAAACACCATTAGTGACGCTTAATTAAAGCGCGAGATTTAAATTACCTGATAATTTGTTCATAGATTTGCCTTTGAATTAACTAGTAAATACACCAGAACGAACCGCACGAAAATTCAATTTGTTGATAGATAAATTTTGACAGCGCAGTGAGTTTGCGCGTTGTTGCTTTTTAATTTCACAGCCCAGTGGCGTAACACGGGAGTTTAAATATGAACATATCGGTGAACCTAACTTGCAGATTTTCAGTTTCATGCCTACTGAAAGCTGGCCATAAATTATTTCACTTGCTTGCAGATGTGCGAATTACTATAAAGGGCAAAACACTACAATCACTGAACCCATTTATACAATTATTTATTTACCTTTAATCAGTCAAAATTTGACTTAAAATAGAAACAAAGTAGGGTGTGTAGTCAGTTTATTTATTATTAAATTTAATTATCATCATATCTCTACAATATATGTGTTCTCACGTTATTTATATTATTTTTATATAAGGCTTTTATGCTTTATATTGTTACCTGTTTCCACTCCTCTCTTTTCTAGGCTTTCCCAAACATCTGTCCTTTTTTTCTCTTAAATGCTATTTTGACGTGTAGTTGTTTTCCTTTTTGTAGTAGATTTTCTGAATCCATGTTGTGAGTCTTCTAGTGTAGGTTCCAATTTTTCTCTCGATCTGTTCTCTATTAATCTCGTGAAAACTTTGCCTGCTATGCTGTAATTCCTCTATACTTTGTGTATTCCTTAATGTCTCCTTAATAGTGGCATTATAATTGCTGTATTCCAGTCTTGGGGTATTTGTTTTTGTACTACAATCTCGTTTAGTAACTCTCGAAATTCTTCTTTTGCTGTTTTCTCCATATATTTAAGCATCTCTCTTGTGATTCCGTCTTGTCCTGTCGGTTTTCCTATTTTTTTTCCTATAGTTTCTGTAATTTCAATTTCTGTTATTGCTTTTATGTCGTTTTCCCTGTCTATGTGTATTTGTACTTCGACTTCGTATTCTGCTTCGTACTTTATATCTGTTAGGTCTTTAAGACATTGTTTCCGTCTTTTACTTCTGTTAGAACGTTTCCTTCTTTATCTTTTAAGTTGCCTAGTTTTTTTTAAAATTATTTATTTAACATCAGTTCTAGCAATTTTATATAGATTGTAGTCTTGTTCTTTCTTTGTTTGTAGATATTTTCTCCATTAATTTTTCTTCTTCTTGATATTTATTTATATTTCCCGTGTTCATTATCTGTTCTTTTTTGTATTTATGTTTGTCGTGTTCGTTAACCCACAGTTTTCTCTTGCTGGATCTAGTATATTCTCCTTGAAGTACATTCATTTATTTTCTTTCCTCTTCTTTTGGTAGCCTTGCTTTCGAAGGAACCGTTTCCCTTCTCATAACCGTTTTCGTCTTCTTCAATTTTCTTTCTTCGTGTTTTCGTAGTAGTTTTTTTTGCGCCTGGTTTCCTTTCTTTATCAAGTTTTCTCCTTCTCCTTCGTATACGGCGCTATCCATTCGATTCTATTTTTCTGTACCCTACCTTGGCTTTTTCTCCTTTGACCTTCTCTTCTCTGGCTATCTTTTTTATGTCTGCCTGTCTGCTGTCGTTAAGTTTGAATGTGATGTTTCTGATCTGTGTAACCCAGCAAGCACACATTTTTCAGCAACCAGCATTATCTACTTTTTGAGGATAGACGATTAATTGATTGTTTCGACATATCGATAAGAGAGACTTGTAAAGCCCTCGAACACAGTGTTTTATAAACGTTATTTATCAAGCACTTATAATCTTACCATATGAGTAATAAATAAATATATAGTAATGTGTCAATTTTTTCTATTAGCGACATAATTTAAATAATAATTAACTATTGTTTCAATAATCTTCTGCGTCTAGTTTCTTTAATCAAAATCTGGTACTGTTATTTAATTGACCTGGAGACGTAAGTACTACTTACGTGTTTAGTAACGAGCGATCTTGCACGTTACACTTCTCATTGTATGTACTATGTACGTTGCTATAGTAGTAATTGTCATTTAATAAGTCCGAAGTAAACATTATATTTACATTACCAGGTACGTAAGTAAGATTTATTGGGCGAGGAGGTAGGTACTGTTGTGTTTCTGTAACTTTATCTAGAATCTAGTAGTTTTGTTGTTGTTGTTAAGGTTACACCCCAACATAAAAATAAACAATTTTAATAGGACATTCTGAAATATCAACACCTATTTCAATTCTACGTTTATTATATAAAGGGATTATCCTATAAGACGGTTGCGTGTTCGTAGCAGGGTCACCAGATATAAAAGTAATTAAATGGTAGAGTTGTACCAAGATAATCCTTTGAAATAATTAACGTAGAATTGAAATACGTGTTGATATTTTAGAATCTTTTATTAAAATTGTTTATTTTTATGTTGGGGTTTAACTTTAACAACAATTATAAAACTACTAGATTTTAGATAACGTTACACAAATACAACAGTACCAACTTGCAGGTGGAGACTGAACGCCGGGGCCTGTAAAAGCGAGTGAGCACAGTACTTTGTACTATTTTTTTTTCTACTATCATATATAATGCAACTAGTGGGTTCTTGATTATCAAATATTCATTTCTGTTTACACAACGTATATTGTTTTAGGCAATCATGATTTGATAATCAAGAAGACGCGAGTTGCATTTAACTAGATTATATCACGAGTCTATAAACAACGTTTTAACAGTTTATTTATAAATATTAAAAGTACAGTTAGTTTGGTTGTATTGATGATTGTACTTTCAGCAGATAACGAGATGTTTGTGAAGGTATTTGACTATCAGTTATTAGTCAAGATTGTATATAATTATCACCATTGCTATGTACATTATCAAATGTTAGTATATGCATAACTATGTACATAATAATTAAATGTTACAATAATTGCATCAGATACAATGTGCCGATAAACATTTCACGGTCGATAATTATCCTAATTATTCAAATTATACAATATAGTCTGGAATCTGGCCTCCCAAGAGACGCTTCTGGAATGATAGGGTGTTTACTCGAATATATAGTTAAAAAGGTACACTATCTGGAATGAACTTGCGGATCTAAATGTGGAGGGCTCCATTCTGATTTATTTTATTACTGAAAATTGATGAATTTTATGCATATATAGCATTTACAAGCTTACCTTTGAATATTGCTCGTTGATTTTTAAACTGATGGAAAGCTTATTCTTTCTATATTTAGGTAATATCAAATTGATCTCAAAATAATTTTTAACAAATGCTACATACATTTTTTAAACATAGCGTACGGAGAACGCGAGGTATAAATTTCAACATCGATGTATTTTGAAAACTATTGGACATAAATGTATACTCTTCACATTTGAAATGTGTAAAAAACAATGAAGAACTTTTTAGTAAATGATTTATCTGTATTACTTTATTGTTATAAAGCTTTTACGATAATATTAATTTTTAAAGGCTGCACTTTTACTTGCTCCTCGTTCCTGGTATATCATTGATTTAATTTTTTGTTAAAGTAAATACTCCATGTCAGACGGGTATCCAAATAGGTTCTAGCTAAATTGCTCGAAAACGAATTGCTCGAAATCAGTTGCTCGAAAGTCAATTGCTCGAATGTGACTTTGCTCGAATTGCAAGTTTCTCGAACAGCAATTTCTCAATTATCTGATGCTCGAAAAAAATAAAGTTGTCAAATAGCCTTAACCCGAATCAGTTAATAACAAATATTTAAAAAAACACAAATTACAAATTATAACCTTTATTAACAAAAAATAGGTATAGGTATGTGATTAAGTTAAAAATTATAAAAACCAAATATTATATGTTTTTAATATGATAGATTATGTGCTATTCCACGGACATAATCATATATATTTCTGTCATGTCCATAATTATTCACTAATCTTAAAAGTCTCTGTACACAATCACGATATATTGTTCGACTTATGGTGCGTTGTTGACCGCTGACATATTGTTCTATCCGTAATTCGTTCAAACTCTGCTCCCTCTTTAATGCCGAAATAAACTTCCAGATAAATTCGAGCAAAACATTTTCGAGAAATTGCGGTTCGAGGAACTTGTATTTCGTGAAAAGTTACATTCGAGCAATTTGATTTTCGAGCAATTGATTTCGAGCAATTGATTTCGAGCTATAAATTCCCGATCTTTTAAAAATGAAAATATAATGGCAAGTAGGCACTCAGGGAGGTTAATGCGTAGCAATTTATATGTCAGGCTTCCTATCCAGACCTTATCAAAAGCTTTGGTGACATCCATAAAGGCAATAACGGTGAATTACTTATTTTCGAATTCTTTCGAGATAATTTTAGAGATTCGTTGAAGCTGATGTACGCATATTGCCCCTGTCGGAATCCATACTGTATTGGTAGTATTAGCTGTCTTTCGTCTAAGAATATTTTTAATCATTGTGCGACAACTTTTTCGAGTAATTTGTATAAGGCAGGGAGTGTGATGGTACTTTTAGTTAGCCTTAGCATTGGGCACCATAAACTGTAATTCGGCGTTTTCCCGTGCCCTATGCTATACTTTACTATGATTACCCTTTGTTTGCTAGTTAACCCAGTTGTAGAGGCACATGGTCAGCTCTTACCTCAGTATGGTTAAGGAAAACGTCAATATAGCTTGTTCCGGCCTATTTGTTGTTACCTATAGTTCTGTAATCATACATGCAAATCCTGCTAGGAACAAAAACCAAACAGCTTACATAAAAATACATATACCCTGGAAAAGAATATACATGCATGAAAATACATAAAAAGGACACACAATGGTAATATAGAAATGTTGGACGCTATCAACAATAGTTAAGAAATGTCCACGAGCTTAACGCTGAATCTACCTGCTTAGACACACCTTAAATGTAGGTGTGACTTATTAATTATTATCTCCATGTCAAAAAACCAATAGTGCTAATCATATTTACATTATACGTATATATTGGGTTAATTTAGTTTGTCTGGTGGGTGATCGCAATTTAAGAAGCGCTTGGTGGAGTGGGAAACCTCTGTAACTCGCGATTTCCGCCACAGTTTATTAATCTGTTTTCGGCATGCATTTGGTGGGTGGTCATCCAAACATTTGATACATTTGGGTTTGGTAGCACAGTAATTCTTAGTGTGTCCTAATTGCTGGCATTTATGACATTGGGGCATGTTATTTGGTTTGCGTCTTGCCTCTACCGTAACAATTGCATGAGGATAATGGGCAGATTCGCCTGCTTGCAGTAGAGCAGCACATACAGGAATTGGCTGTTTTTCTTTGTTTAACAACCGTGTAACGCTAGTTATCGTTAAGTTTTTTCTCGCAATTTATTATCAATTTCCAGTTCGGTAATGGGTATGGGCACATTTTTAATTACAGAGGAAATTGTTTTATGGCCAAGATTTTGGAAGGTGTGATATGCGATTCCATTATTTATGTAAAATTTGGTGAGTGCACAATAGTCTTAGATAGAGGTGGGATTGATTATAACGTATTTGCTATTGGTAGCAGTTGTAAGTTCACGATTTTCGGTGATTCACTTTATGTCTTTGATTATTTCTTGATGATTATTAACGTTGTGCAGAAAAATAAGTGGTAACTATTTTTGTTTGATGTGGTATCAGTGGTTTGACTTACTTGTTGCTCGTTGTTGTCTATTGTTTGTTGAGTTGATAATAGATAATATGGGTTACTTTTTATCAAGTGCTCGGGGTTCCATATGTAGCGTTTGGCTGTTTTGTGTATCGGTGGAGTGAAATTGTCGATTTCCTTTTCGGGGTCGAGTTATTAGTTAAAGTCATTGCTGCTGTCAGCAATCAGAGGGTTGGGCAGTTATGATTTAACGAATATTATAAGCACGTTATATTACGTACACAACTGTGACAATACGTTAAAAAATATCGCGTCGAATGCACTATGATAATGCGACCGCACGGCTCGACCGCTGGAGGTCGAATGGCAGTTTTTATTATTTTCAATATTCTGTGGATTTACATCACTTACAGTACTTACTTGACTTGATCGAACATAATTCACCTTAATTTAATCTCACCTAACCTCAGTAACTCTAACCTATTCTAACTTAATTTAACCTAACACCACCTAACATAACGTATTTTGTTCTAACACAGCTCACCGAAATATAATCTGACCAATTCGTTATATATAACCTAATCTGACTTGACCAGACCTTACATAACCTAAAACAACTTATTCTTACTTGACCTAATTTCGTCTAATCTAACCTCAGAAAACTGTTTTTATTCTAACGACGACGTTACCCTTTGGAACCGCTTACGTATTACTTCACGGGGCGCGGGTATTACTTAAACCTAAACCTTAATTAATTGAAAATCCAGATCTCCAGTGCCGGGAGTCGAACTCTCGCCAGCTCCGGCTCCAGCAATCCGTCTTTTCACTGTGACCTCGGCTGCAGCGGCGATCGTCACTCGTCTACCGTGGTCCCAACCTCAGCAAAGTTATTCCAACCCTCCTGAGTAGTGGAATCTTCAAAATACTGTCTCGTTGGCAGTATCTGATTCCTACCGACTAAAAATCCTCCTCATCTCTTTACCGACTCTGATACAAATTTCTTATTTCTTCATTTTCTTCGATGTTGTTTATTGGTCTTGTTGCATAGCTCATGTATGGCTCCTTCTCCTCTGTACCAAGTCCCATACGTTCTGATCTTCAATCGTTGTTAGGTCCCGGGTGGTGTAGCTTGAATAAGCGTCCACGTTCGACCAGCAGAGTTAAGCAACGCTCTTTCTGGCCAGAACTTGGATGGGAGTTCCACGGCTGCATCTCATGGCTCTTGGTGGTACGGCTGTCACAGAAATAGTTGCTCCCGGATGTGATAATAACCTCATGACAGTCGTTAGTGGGGTTGGAAGTCCCCATAAAATGTACAGCGACGCCTATAATTGGCCTAACGGGCTGTTGGCTGAGTACCAAAATAAATTTAAAAAAAATCAATTAGGTTTTCAGGCATGATAGCTGGCCCCATTCGTCCTCCCTCTTTCTGTGCCACCTTGCACATTCAAGCAATGTAGGTTTTGCTGATGTTTAATCTTCTCTATTACTATTGGCACGTTTATTTCTTCAATTGTTGTGGTTCATTAATTATTTTTCTGCGTTTAAAGGGCAATACCTAGTCATTTTGTCTCCAACCATTGTTGTAGTCTAGGCTTTCTGCAGGTATTCCTCTCACAACTACCACGTCTCAGCGTATCCAATCAATATAACTGTGTCTGTCGTTTCTAATTGAAGTCGTAGTAGACGTTCCATAAGAGAAGTACAAAGACCGACCGCTATGGATTAATATTGGAATTTGGCTGCAGTCATTTAGGGTCAAGTTGATCGAATAAAACGATAATTTCAATATTTACACACCATTTTTATGCCTTAACTGTGTAAGTAGCATTATTGTAAATAGAAGCATTATCATGATGAAAGCCGAATCGCTTCTCAATTTACAATTTTTGAAATTCACCGCGTCCCGTACTTCAAACGCAGGGCCGTTCCTACCGGTGGGGTGTTGCGTGTCCATCACGCAGGCGGCCGATTGCAAGGGGCGGCCGCTCGAAACCGATTTTATACAAATTTAAATTAAAAAAAATAAGTAATTTGAGAATAAAACATCTCTGAAAAATGCAAACCACGAACAAAAAACAAACACCACTTTATTGTTAGTCGAAATCCCAATTTTTGTTTTTTTTTGCGTTTATTACAGATATTTTAACACAAAATCAATAATAAATTTGAAACTATTACCAATAATTTGTGTTTTCATTTTTCCCTTTCAAATAATTAGCACCCTCTATCAACCAATGTCCAAAATACGACAAAAAACTAAGATAGGAATCTGTGAAATCATATCAAATCTTTCTTGTGAAGTCCCGAATTGGTTCGTACTAATTCAAGTAAATCCCCGGGTGACGTATTTTACCGAGGGTATAAATATCACCCGACGAAAAAATGCGTTCATTTGAGAATGGTGGAAGCAATATGTAGGTGTAAAATACTGAGACCCATTGTTATTTTTGTGCCCTTATATGGAAATAAAATATTGTGGTACTGATTAAAGATCTATATTACTCAGTTACTTCTATCATACTTCATCATAATAAAACGTGTGTTGTAGAGCCTGGTTATTAAAGGTAAGCTATTGATATAAGTTTTTTTAATTTATATGATTTTCACGTAATAGCTGCTTTGATAGTCTATTAAGACTGTAATCTAGAAGTAAATTAAAACAATTTTTTTTTTAAATTTATTCAGATGTCAAGCTCGGAACGACGACGAACTAAAAGACTCTTTGGAGCCGCTTACAGAAAAAGACAACTGTCTAAAGAAACTGAAAAAAAGAAGTTGCGGGGCTCTATAGAACAATTTTTGAAAACTCCTGGAGTAGAGGAAGAAAGTGGAAGCACGGTGGAGATCCTTTTGCTTCAACGCCTGACAGTCAGCAAGTCGTCCCCATAGAGCCACAGATTCCATCGACTTCGGCAGAGTCTTGTACTCCAGAAGAACCAGAGGACATTGAAAGTGGGAGTTTAGAAGATCCAGCTTCATGGCCTAAATCACTTGATAATTCAACAATTGAAGTATTAATAAAAATGGAACCTACACAAGTAAAAAATGTTTCATTTCCTTTAACAGAACAAGGGCGCTTTTCGGTTCATTATTATACACGAACATTAGCAAATAGTGAAAAAATACCTCGTATGTGGCTAATTTATTCCATTAAGTTAAATTGCGTTTTTTGCTTTTGTTGCAAAAATTTTGGAACCAAAAATATTCAGTTAACAGATGCTGGTTTTTCAGATTGGAAACATCTTTCTAATAATTTATCCAAACACGAACGATCAACTGATCATATTCAAAATTATAAATTATGGACTGAATTAGAAAAAAGATTGAGTACTTACACAACAATCGATCACCAAGAACAACGTATTTTTAATTTGAAACAACAATATTGGTGTAATGTTTTAGAACGTATTGTTGCAATTATATTATTATTGGCAGGACAGTGTTTAGCAAACAATGGAAACTTTTTGAAGACGGTTGAAACATTTCCAAATTTGATGCAGTTCTTTCGGAACATCTAAAAAATATTCAAATCAGTAAAATTTCACATAATCGTATGACTCATTATTTAGGAAATAGATTACAAAATGAATTGATCTCACTTACAGCAAATAAAATCAGAGAACAAATTAGGAAGTTATTGTCAAAAGCAAAATATTATTCAATTATTCTAGATTCAACCCCAGACTCAAGTCATACCGAACAAATTTCATTCGTTGTACGATAATTGATAATAAACAAATTAAAATTTGTGAACATTTTCTCCGATTTTTTCCTATTATTGATGTGACTGGTGAGGGTTTATACGATTTTGTAATAAAACTTTTGAAAGATTTTAATATGGATATCTACAATATGCGTGGACAGGGTTATGATAATGGTGCAAATATGCGCGGAAAACATGTAGGATTGCAACGCCGAATTTTAAATATCAATCCTCGAGCAATGTTTGTACCTTGTGCTGCTCATACCCTAAATCTAGTGGTTAATGATTCTGCCAATGTTACCTTGCAAACATCGGAGTTCTTTAATCTTATACAAGAATTATATACATATTTTTCTTCTTCGCCATATAGATGGAATGTACTTAAAACTAATGTACCAAATTTCACATTAAAAGCTGTTAGCTCAACTAGGTGGGAAAGTAGAATTAAAGCTATTACACCTCTGCGATATCAATTAGGGAAAATTTATGATAGTCTAGAAAAACTTGTAAATGACAAATCACGCGACATTAACACCAAACAACAAGCCCAAGCATTGGCCTTAAAAATTAATAGCTTTAAATTCGTTTGTTTTGTAATTATTTGGCATGATGTTCTGTCTAAAATTAATTCCGTCAGTAAGAGGCTGATTTAAATGCCGTAGAATTAAGTGATGAATTAAAAAATTTAAAATTACATTTCCAATCTGTTGAAACACCATCTAAAATTCTCAACTACATTGTTACAAATAATTTACTTGCGACTTTCCCAAATACAGCAATTGCCTTAAGACTTCTACTGACTTTACCTGTCTCAGTTGCGTCAGCAGAAAGGTCTTTTTCAAAATTAAAAATAATTAAAAACTTTTTACGCTCGGCCATGAAGCAAGAAAGATTGTCAGATCTTTCTATTATATCTATAGAGAGAGACTTGGCAGAAGCAATTGATGTCAAGAACCTTGTGACCACTTTTGCGTCTGTCAAAGCTAGAAAAGCTAAATTCTAAGATATTAAACTTTGTATTTGTTTTGTTTTTTTTTTGTATTTGTACAATTTTATTTTATAGGAGTATTTCTTTTTATTTTATTTTATAAAATTGTTATTAATAATTTTTTGAACGTAAATATATTTTTTAATTGCTTGGAGGGGGGGGGCGGCTATTTTATTTTTCACGCAGGCGGCCAAGAAGCTAGGAACGGCCCTGTTCAAACGTGTTGGAAATTAGCATTGCACGTTAATCAAGACCATTGATCCGCATATTTTGGCGGCGTGCGAGATAGTTTGAAGTAGTACATACTGACTTCGTATCATCATTTGCATAAGCTGTAGTTTTATTTGTTTGCCGACCGTGCTATAACATTATTTAAAAATCATAAAAATTGCTGAGATAAGATTTGAATATCCTCTAGAGATAACTTACACTTTCTTGTTCTTAAAGTTCCAAAATAATATAAAGGTGATAGTGCTTACACTGGTTGCTCCGTAATTAATTAAAGTACATTTCACTAAAACGATGTGCGTACTCTACATAGATGTACCTATGTACTAATTTCCCGCACGCTAGCATTTAGGCTGATTGTCAATTTAAGACAAGGTTCCAGTAAAACCTTCTTGCCTTAAAAATGATAAATTATTAGTGACTCTTAATCGAGTTTGTTACACAATATTTATCTTAATCATTGTTTAATTGTTTTATAATTTTTTGGCAAGAAAAGGTAATTTTACAAGTGTAAGGTCAGTCGCCCACATTAATGAAATTCTTGGACGCTTCACCCACACCACCTGAAATCCCGGGACATGAACTTGACCTTCTTTAATTGCACTAATAATCTGTGAGTCGTAGTCATTGTGACTGTTTGCTGTTCTTTATTGAAGTTAATTTGGCAAGAAAAGTGTCTGGTCTAAGAACTTGAGTGTTAATAAAACATGAAGAGGTGAATACGAAATGAAATCGAACAACAACAAAACCGTAAGTTTTATATCTTGTATTTTACGTTAAAGTTGCTTATCAAAGTGAATGTAATTAAATTTAGTTCCTGGAAGTGGTCTTTAATTCTAATGTTGCTGTTAGCTTAGGCTAAGATAACTAATTTCTTTTTAATTATGGCTTCGAGTTTTAATTTTAGTACATGGCAGTAATTGGTTTTATACAGCTGCATTTAAAATTCCCAGCTGATTTTTAATATTTATTTGAAGAAATTTGTTTTGTGAAAAAGTGAAGTTTTGAGTACACTCAATTTATGTACCAAATGAAGTATTTAACTGCGGTGTTCCAAGCCTGTAAACAGCATTAGTTGCTTGTATGTTTTTTTAAAGAAATGAGTACCGAAAGGTGATCAGAATTAAGCGCAAGTTGGTTGATTGATTTGCTATACTTTTTACAAGGTTCAATATTGAAAATATTGTTAGGCCAATGTTATTCAGCTTTATCCAGCTTTTCGAAAGCACGCTGCTGAATTTAGATGGACAGAAGAGCGAAGAATTTGAGCTACTTGGCCCCTGGCGACATAAATTGATTTTTGTGGCGTAATTTTAGCGGCCCTAGTGGCAACTCTACGACTATTTCCAGATCATCAACATTCTTAGCATTAAGTTATCTGAAGTTCTAATTACGTGCCGCATGAAGTATCAAAGAATTTCATTGTTCAATTACCCCGGATCCAAAAGCGCATCCTCCTAGCTTAAGTGCTGTCAATACATCTTTCTCGCTCGAACGGGTTGTTCCTGCTTGCTCGACGCCTACTGTCGGTCCACTATTTTGAGCCCGAAGAATGGAACGAATTTGTCTCCGATAATCCTGGGCTGCTGCTGCCCATCTTAAGTATTCTCGCGATCTTGGTTTGTGGGGCCGCTGAACCGATTTCTTTGGATGGAACACCGTTTTGAGCTGAACGCCAGCCACTGCTTTCAATTTGGGTGAAATCGCCAACTCATTATGTAATCTTGCATATGTAGTTGTACAGGTTATATCCTGTTTACTTTTATTGTATAACGAAGTGCAGTTGATATCCAAGTACATTATGATCGAAAACTTTCAACGTCTAGAGGGCTGTGGAATTATTTTGTCAAAAAATCTTGTTGGCAGTCGTGGTAGTAGAAGTCACTTTGGAATTTTATATCTTTCAGTTTAAGGTTATGTCAGGATTATCATTTCAACAAATACAAACATTATTGTTGAATATATAAAAATGTTAGTAACAAAAACAACTACAGCTATTCAAAATGATTTGCTGCAGTTTTCATACACAGAAGCATCTAGTGCTCTGCATTAAACATCCTGTAAAAGTTAAGTTTATCTGTCAAAATTGTATAGGTTATATTATTAAGTAGCTTTACTAATTACTGCCAACATAAATTTAATTTAAACAAAATCCACAGCCCTCTAAACGTTGAAAGTTTTCGATCATACAGTACATGTAGGTTCAGTCAGCCTACTGAAGCTTCACATTTTCCCACGTCTTTCTAAATGGCTTTTCCGGGTTGATATTTACCCAGTACACCTCGGGCCAGTAATAATAATAATAAAGCTATTCTTTACGTCTCTGCCGATTTGACTTTTATATTTAAACATCTGCATTTTTTGCCTTTAAGACCGCGCTCTTCCCTTCTGTAGCTAGCCGTGTGCATCTTTCAATTTTTTTACAGGCAGGAAATGGGTTTGCACCGTTCTAAAGGAATAAACGCTGGTCTACACAGTGTTAAAATAAGAACTGCATTTTCAGTTGCATAGTTCAATAATGTTCAGGAACTGGGATTATTTGTACGCCATTGTTCGCTATATTTTTATTACCAAAATCGCATGCTCTAGTACTTTCGATTATTAATTGTAAATATTTTTTTAGATCTTGTTCTTTAAGTTTTTTATTAGGTTGTTTATAGACGCGAATAAGACGTACGTTATTCTTATTATTGAGTTAAATGTTTAACTTTGCTGCTTTCCGGATTTGGTAGCTGTGATTTTTTTCTCTTACTGATAATATTGCGACACCATCTTAAACTTTTCTGGTTTCTCTATCTATATGGTGTGGTTTATTGTGAGGAATTGGTTTTGCGGTTTAAGCAAGGCTTTTGTTCACTAAATGTTATTTGGGTTTTACTGTTGTGAATAGATGGTTTTAGTTTTTGGTTTTTAATCATTTCTTCCAGGTAAGCACATTTTCTATAATTGCCCGAATGCTTAAAACCACAATTTACACACTGCGTAGTAGGACTTAGTTAAATGATCAAGACGTTGAGTCCAATTTGCAATAATTTTTGTTTTGCACATAGCGTTGGCAACGGCAACATTGCGGGATTACTAATGTCTTGATAGATGTTGACTTCGTAGTACCAAGGTCTTGTAATTTTAAAGATATCTAATAATTTTTACGTTTTGGTGATATAGAAATATACAGGAGGCATTAGTGTTTTTGTTGGGCATTTACATTCATATTTAGTACTTGGCTCTCTGGATTACTGGCCGTAGATTTTATATTATTGCTTTAAGGGTAGTACTTTTCGGATCCTTATACGTGTAATATTTAAGTTGATGCTTTATATAAAACTTTTCGTTTTCCTTAGTTTTCTTTACTAGTCGTTGAAAGTTAGTCGTATTATGTAAGTATATAGGTAATATTTTTGTTTTAATTCCCTTAATCTCATTCACTCTATTTTTCTGTTGCTCAGGTGTTGTATTTTTTAGTAAGTAATATCTGTTTTGTTTTAACAAACTATCATTAGCTAAGATATACGTTTTACTGGTAAATAGTATCTCTATTAGGGGAATTTAAGAGTTTTTTTATAATATAATTGTTACATTGGGTTCAACATAACCAATTTTGTTGATTTCTATGTTGGTTTTGACGATTACTTTATTATTTGTTGTTATTTGAAAAAAATCGTTTATATTGCAATGGTTTACTGTCCACAGGAATTGTAGTTGCCTAACTAACACGAAAATTGTAAATGTACAGCGACGCCTATAATTGGCCTAACGGCTGTTGGCTGAGTACCAAACTAAAATAAAAGAATAATTTTAAAATAAGCACAGAATTTTTTTTTGTATATTGCAAAATAAAGTCAGTATTTTACACTAATAAATGCACGTGATATGGGTTAGCAGTAACTATAATTTGATTGAGAAAGATTAGCATTAGATAAGGCAGAATCAAAAGGGTTACGCTTAACGTGTTATTCATAATTCATGTTGGGAATGGCAAACGCAGCTTAATTTATGGGGCTGGCAGATTTTATTTGGTAACGTCAATACAATAATATGAATTTAAAATGATACAGAGATGGTTTGTAAAGTCACAAAAATTATATGAGCATTATGAGTAAAAGTTTAAGAAACCAGCAAACGGCAAGACAGCTGACGGGTAAGGAACCAGTTCAAGCAAAGCAAAGATTGCAAAGAGCAATGATAAGGCAACCTATTATAGGACACAAACATGTGACAGTGCAGAAAAAACTAATTGTGTAGAAGCCGAGTAAAGTGTTACGATTGACAATTCCAAGAAAAAGAAAGTTTAGTTCTTAAGTAAAAAAAAACATTATATCAAAACTGATCTCATGAACAACAATTGTAAACCGTAATTGCTAGGATATGAGACAGTCAATTGTTAAACAATAAAAAAAAAGAAGCCTTGTAACATTTGTGCTGGGTGCAAGAGGTGCTCCCAGTTTTATATAATTTTTCAAATAAAGAAGTTTTCTGTGTGAGCCAACGAGTGGTTTTTCATATTCACCAGTCTGCAGACCATCTTTGTGTGCAATTTTCGTTGTGGTGACACATCCCAGTGAAAAGGGGCCCCGAGAGCCGTTAACATCGAGACCAATTTTCAAATCGTTGAGACATCGGCCAGCTATAAATTTATGTGCTACTTTTATAGCAGTCCGTCCTGAGTGATTAGGTGCAGAAATTTGGAGCAGGAAGCTGTCACCAAGTTTGTAATTGCCGTGGCGTTCCTTTATTCTGCGAGCCGACATCGGAGCTGCCCGTGCAAGGTATATTTTACAGGCAAGCCGTTGCATAAGGCACACTAGCTTTGGGTTTCATTAAAATTAAACATCGTACTAGGTCGTGAACGTGGTTACAGCTACAGAGATTCATCCAGGGTTTTATAATCGAGGTAGCGTCCTTTGATTTTGTAATCTGGTCCAGAAATTTGGAAAGTGCAGGAAGCTAAACAAATGCAGGTTTTGGCGTGCCCTAAGTCACTGAAACAAAACATGTTAGCCGGAAATTACGTGGCATTGCATTTACCTGAGGCTTTTTTCTCATTTTTGGGTGCTTGAATTCAATTACGCTATTATCTTGTACCAGCAGATCGTCTTTGTGTACAGTCAATTTTAAGGTTAAAGCTGTCGGATACAAATTCCAGCAATTTCCATACATGTTAATAAGCCCTACTCGAAAGTAATTGTAATACTGAGTGTTGAACCTACCCATTTGAACAAGAGTTTTCTTCATGTTAGACCGGAGATTTATTTTATTATATTGCAAATGAATAAAATAGAGCAATAAACCATTTATTTTGCACAGTAATTACTACAAAATTATTTTAGTAAGCCCTGAGATTGATAATATTAAATTCTATTAAAAACTATTTAATTATTAAATTGTGGTGATAAGCCCTATTTATTTATATTTTTACTATATAGACTAGTTAAAGGCATCATTACAATATGTCATTCTTAAATATTTTGTCGTATCAGGTATAAAAAAAATAAACTCAAAAGTATATGCGATGCAACGTTTTTCTTAGGGAATAACCTCCAATCACCGAAAATCAACTATAAT
Source organism: Agriotes lineatus (assembly GCA_940337035.1). Classification (NCBI taxonomy): domain Eukaryota; kingdom Metazoa; phylum Arthropoda; class Insecta; order Coleoptera; family Elateridae; genus Agriotes; species Agriotes lineatus. The sequence goes on from CALNHX010001037.1 coordinate 92,278, forward strand.
CGACCTTGCTTTAGTCTAAATCTATAGGAAAAAATAAAAATTCCACCCTGGTCTAATGGTATCGTTGAGGAAATTTGTTTTCGTTATGAACACTTTTAGGGTATGATCGTATCATATGTAGTACAAAAACTCAAGACATTCATATTCTGTTGGGGAGCCTTCTCAGTTTTCCGTTATTTGGAAAATTCCTGATTGCCAGCTCGCCTTGGAATTTAATGGACTGTATGGATTTATTTTCTTCACTGAATTATACACTCGTTGAAAGCAAAGTAGGTAATTTATTTGCTATAAATTTACACGAACAGTTTAACATTTAAACATGTGAAAAATAATTACTTTCGCAGAGCGGACCTGTTCGCATGCTGCCACGTTGACAGATGGAACGTGAGTGAACGGCGAGGCAAAGCCCGCTCGAGTTCTGGAAATGCGCATAGTATGAATTCAGAATGCAAGAGAGGCGGCAAAAGTTTATAAAGTCCTTAACATACCGCCCGCCTTGGAAGGGGTAACCTTTCAAATAAAACAGTACAGAGTTGACATGTAAAAGCTAGAGTAAAACATGTAACATGAACACACATATATACAAAGCATAATAGTACATGGATCTTAATCTAGTACAAGAGAACCCGAACAATGGGGAGCCAAAAGGCTTTACGAAAACTGCGCTGAATGCTAACGCACTAGTTCACAACACTAGGTAGCGGGCACAATTTGGCGAAGGATCGCTTCACGATCCCTGACACAGTGTTCACTGACGCCACACGCGTAACGCCGTCAAGGCCAGGGTGCAGCTCGGTGACCCGGCCTAACCTCCACTTCAGAGGGGGTAGATTGTCATCCTTGATGAGGACCATGGAACCAGGCTGGAGGTCCGAAAGATGCGTGCGCCATTTGGTGCGCTGTTGGAGTTCCGAGATGTACTCTTTACTCCATCTCTTCCACACATTCTGGTGAAGTTGTTGTATTCTCTGGTATTTAGACAGCCGAGACTCGGCTATCTCAGTAACGTTGGGATCAGGCAGTGACACCAACGGACGACCAATCAGGAAATGAGCAGGAGTCAAAGGCTGAAGGTCGTTTGGATCAGAGGACAAAGGGGACAGGGGTCGGGAGTTTAAGGTCGCTTCCACCTGTGCTAACAAAGTGCTAAATTCATCATAATTTAGACTAGCGTTACCTATAACGCGGCGTATGTGATGTTTGGAGGACTTGATTCCGGCCTCCCACAATCCGCCAAAGTGGGGACTGTGCGCGGGTATAAAATGCCAAGCTACTCCGTCGTTCGCGACTGATTCGGAAATAGAAGGGTTTTGTTCCGCGAGAAAATTGCCTAATTCGATTAACTCGGAATTAGCGCCTACAAAGTTAGTGTCGTTGTCTGAGTAGACATGGAGCGGTTTGCCTCGTCGAGCCACAAACCGGCGAAAAGCCATTAAGAAGGTTTCAGTAGAAAGATCAGCGACCAATTCAAGGTGCACTGCCTTTGTGACGAAACAAACGAATAGACAAAGGTAGGACTTTACTAGTTTAGAACCACGTCCCTTGCGATCCTTTATCATGAAAGGTCCACCATAATCAATACCAGTCGTATGAAATGGGGGCGATGATTGAGTACGAGAGGCTGGCAGGTCTCCCATTATGGGTTCAGTTAACTTAGGAGAGAATCTAAAACACCGTAAGCATTGATGAACCACTTGCTTGACGATATTTCTGCCAGAGGTGATCCAATATCGTTCTCTGAGATTAGCTAACAGCATTTGAGGTCCGGCATGGAGAAGCCGAAGATGCTCATGCGATACTAGGAGTTTGGCGAATGGATGTTTGCCAGAAATCACTAGAGGAAACTTCTTGTCAAAGGGTAATTGAGAGTTGTGGAGCCTACCACCAACTCTTAGCAGTCCCTCGGAATCCAGAAAGGGATTCAGGGATATCAAAGCAGAAGATTGTTTCACAGGCTTGCTCTGTGACAACAGTTTAAGTTCGTCAGGAAATGACTCGCGTTGGGGTAGATAATAGGATATCTCGTTTGAATTAGGGTTTGAAACGGACATATGACCTAATTCAGAATATTCATTCATGAAACTCGAATAGCGATTGGACAAGTCAGGGTTCGCTTGTAACCGCTTCTCTAATGATAAGAATCTTTTCTGAGCGATTTGCAATGAATCACCCAATACCTCTACAGGTTCCTTGAGAGGGATAGAGACAACGAATCGACCATTCGCTTCTCGTTGCGTATTTTGCAGGAAATGTGCCTCACAGGCGTTCTCTTCATTTGTGCGAACCTTTTCCTCTGGGTAATGTTCGAGTTGCCAAAAACTAGCAATGGGGTCAGAAGCATCATCGATCGTGCTAAGATTGCACTGTACAGGGTACGCAGAAGGGGGACCTGTAGGGCCAGAAACAATCCACCCAAAACGAGTTTTTTGGAGGATAAAAAGATTTGGGCCTAGACCAATTTGTCCAATACAAAGGAGCTGCCAGAAAATGGGCGAACCAATCAGAATGTCGATGGTGCCCAGTTGGTCATAGGACAGATCTGATAACTTGATGTTATCAGGAACCTTGAAGCTGTTTCGCTGGACGCGAAAACTTGGGGTAACACCCGTAATCTCATCGAGAACAAGACAGGATAGGCCAATGCCGTATGAAGTGTGAGGGGCTTGCAGCTTGATATCACACCTAGCTTTGATTTGAGAAGTAGCTTTACTTAAGCCAGAAACAGTAACGTTGACTTCGCGAATTGGAAGCTTCAACCTTTTACACAAATCTGAACGTATAAAGTTCGATTGGGAACCGGAATCCAACAGGATTCGCACAACGTGAGGCGTACCATCATCAGCGATGAGTTTAGCGGTAGCCGTAGGTAAGAGTACCTGCAAAGCATTCGAACAGAATGCAGAAATCGATTGATTTAGCTCAACAGGGGTTTCTGCTGACACTGCAGATCCTGGTTGACTAGAAGAAGCGTTCTGAGGCTTATCCTCATGAAGAAGGGTGTTGTGCCTCGATTTGCACTTTCTACACGTATGTTTGGAGCTTGACCGGTTTTTAAGGACCTCCCATTCACGAAATGTAGTGGGGTCCAGTTTTTTAGAAACTACATAAATTATAACAAAATCAAGAAGCTCGCTTTCGGTAGCTAATGATTTGATTGCTGCAAAATGTTTGAATAACATATCGCTAATCGTACGTAATTTAGTTGCAGATTTCTTACTGCAAGATTCAAGCTCGAAAATAGCCTTGAGGTGGTTATGAACCAGAATTTTTGGATCATTGTATCGATTGCACAATGCCTCCCAAGCTAGAGTATAATTACCCGCAGTAAACTCTAAACTTTTTATAATTTGGCTTGCATCACCCTGTAAACTAGCATTTAGGTAATGCAGCTTCTGAATATTAGTCAGCGTTTGATTCTCATGAATTAAGCTACTAAATATCTCACGAAATTCTAACCATTCTGAAACACTTCCTGAATATTTAGGAATTGAAATGGTAGGAAGCCTAAACGATGGCGTATTACACTGCGAGCTGCAGTTTGAATGCCCTGATCTTAAGCTACCAGCAGGCGATCCAGAACGATCTAATGCAACATCAGACTGGCTGTTGTATTCATTAATCAAATATTTAGCTTGTGCGATTGCAAAATAATAAGAGTCTTCAAATTCGACTCGCTGTTGCATTTCCCGTTCTGCATCCTCACTGGCTTCTAAAATTTGTTCATAAACCGCATCATATTCTGATAACAATGTGGCTGCATTATTCAATCTTTCTTGTAACTGAATAATTTGAATGCTAGATAACGATTGATCTACCTCGTAAATTGTTTGCAACGATTGCACGTATTTTGCGAAACTCGTAAGCTTGCCTTTGATAGAGCCACGTGCCCTAACAAGCGAATTCATAATTGTTGAAATGAAAACAACTTAAGGATGAAAACTGTTCGTACGCCACTGGCGTGAATTTTGTACGCTTTTGGTACGCCGACCCAACGGGTCAACTATCTGTGATATTTCAGGCAAGATGCTACGCGTGGTAGCCTTACTACTTGCAGAATCTGAAATCAGCGATATTTCAGGCAAGATACTACGCGTGGTAGCCTTACTACTTGCAGAATCTGAAATATTCTTTAATGATAAAACCTTTCGCACGCCTCTGGCGCGAATTTGGTACGCCTCCGGTACTCGGAATGAATTACGACGCGGATGGCCGTGTACTACGCAAGACCAAATTGCGCCACGAACGCGAGACTGTTTTAACAACGCAAACGGCTCTGCAATTTGAAAATGCAGGGGTTATTTTAATCACGCATGGACAAAGCAACTTGGCATTTTACGCGATTACCTTGTTTATATAACTCATAAACCATTTGTTTATGCTATAATACACAGCTGAAATTAAGCACACATGCAAACACAGACGAAGTAAACCAAATTTATGCATAGGAAAATCAGGCTTACATTGATATTGGTGCGTGCCTCCTTTTCGTTACTGTGGTCTGAACGAGACGCCGCAGACTGCCGGCTTGCAGCTGCACGCGAATGGGCGGGAAACGTTGGCGTTGCTCAGCCCTCTCGCTTCCTCTCTTACGGGCACCGCATGTGCCCTCTTCGTTCCACGCGTTGCGGCGAATATGGAACGCTGCTTCCTTGCGGTTGATTACATGCAATGCAATACACAACTGAATATGCTTTTGTACTTGCCAATGACCAATGTTGTCGAATGCTGTCGCTGTTGATTGGACTCGCAATGACCTAATGTGGTTTAATCCTGGCTCTGTAGGACCAATGTTGGGGAGCCTTCTCAGTTTTCCGTTATTTGGAAAATTCCTGATTGCCAGCTCGCCTTGGAATTTAATGGACTGTATGGATTTATTTTCTTCACTGAATTATACACTCGTTGAAAGCAAAGTAGGTAATTTATTTGCTATAAATTTACACGAACAGTTTAACATTTAAACATGTGAACAATAATTACTTTCGCAGAGCGGACCTGTTCGCATGCTGCCACGTTGACAGATGGAACGTAAGTGAACGGCGAGGCAAAGCCCGCTCGAGTTCTGGAAATGCGCATAGTATGAATTCAGAATGCAAGAGAGGCGGCAAAAGTTTATAAAGTCCTTAACATATTCCATCTGAACAATGTTATGAGTCTATTCTAAAAGTGCCGTTTTTAACTCTGAAAATAATTATTATTTACTAAAAAAGTACTGAAAGTGAGACCCCACAGGCAGTGGCGGTGCAAGAGCATCTTGGGCAAATATGAAAATGGCCCTTTTGTAAAAAGATTTATATACTTAATGAATTGTATATTTATAATGGTAGTATACAAAGTAAACGTTTAATAAAAAATAAAATAACATCCTGTTATACCAACAGTAGGTAATAGAGTAGAAAAAGCCTAACATTTAACACATTTTATAACTAACATATCTAACAAAAATCAATTAAAAATATAAAATTAAATAACATCTTGTTGGTATAGACACAAATACAAAGAAAACTGATTCATAAATATCTACCTAGGTAACACTAGTAAAGTAATAGTATATAACACAACAAGTTTAGAAAAGTAAAGTTTTACTAAACGAATATAGCTTTATTAAGTAGGAGCCAGTGAAGCGAGCGAGTAACTTAAAAAGGTATAAAAGTTTAGTAAAACTGCTTTTCTTACGAAGTGTGTATACTATTTCTTCACATTTTGTATTAGTATTTATAAACAAACATTATATAAAAGCATTATACCATATGTCCATTAAAAAAGACGTATGAACAATATGTTGGTGGCACTATAAGTCTATGTCAAATTCGAGGTTAGCAGGTTAGGTTTTCGGTCAAAACAGTTTTGACCGAAAACCTAACCTGATAACCTCGAATTTGACAGTGACATTATCATATAGTAAAGTGACATTTCTATGCACCAAAGTGCCACTTGATTAATCGATTTTGAAATTAGTAAAATAGTACATTATTATACAAAATGCGAAAAATAGTAATTTACGTAACAAGTATAGAAAGTGGAGCTTTTCAGTACGAGTGAGATGTTTCCGGAAGAGGCCGTTAGGCCGAGTCCGGAATTTCGAGACGAGTATGGAAAAGCCACTTTCATACAAGTTTCGTACAATATTTTTTCGTACACTAGCATACAAAACGGAATACTAAATTTATCCTCGTATATAGCAAATAAGTAGAGTAATATTAATGTAATGTAATATTATATGTGTTGTAACTAAGGAAACGTACGGCAAAGTAGCGGCAAAGTGCTACTTTGCCGTACGAATACCGCAAAATACTACTTTGCCGTACGAATACCGCAAAGTGCAACTTTCTGATTAATAAATTGTACGGCAAAGTAGCTCTTTCAATGCTAGTGTACGAAAAATAATATTTAGGTAAAATACTAAGAACCCACGTCAAAATAGGTAACAAATACTTAGTATTTATTTGCATCATTAATATCTGTAAAATGCAGTAAAAATAAAATGATTAGAAATTAAAAAAATGTATCTTTCTGGCTTTATTCACAGCAAATTGTTCCACAAGATTTTTATGTCCATCGTAGACGATGCTTTTTGCTCAACTGACAAAACCGAAAGGTTATGTAGCCTATCTTGCCTCGTCGAATTTCTTAAATAATGTTTTATGATTTTCAACTTGCTAAATAGCTAAATGATCTTTCTATTGTGGCTAATGTTACAGGTAGAGTCAAGAATAAATAGGAATAAACTTGTTAAATCTGGAATACTCATGCTATCATTTAAATTCTCTTTTAGCAAGGAAATAGCATTCACAAACTGAATGGCGAGATTATTATTGAGGACAACAGAATACTTTTTCTGAAGCAAATCACATCGGACCTGTTTAGCTTTGAGCATTCTTCAAACGTTTTTCGGTTCTAAAAATACAAAAATGTTTGTTAGCTTTTCAAAGCTCTCAAATCGAGTCTGATCACTGATGACTGAGAGTGGGGACTGAGGTTGCAGTGCTATGAATCTATACCCAAATTAAGTAGAAAATATAGAGATATTTAATAAGCGAATACAGAACTTACCGGGCCCCCCAAAGGGCCCTCTAAGGGCCCGGGCCCTTAAGCAACGCTTATTCCAGTTTATGCATATCACCGCCACTGCCCACAAGACGAGTCGTCAATATTCAGGATGAGCCGTAGGAGAATCTTGGAAGCTTTCGAGATCAGTAAAGATACTTTCCGTAGAAGCTACGTCCAATATTTTTTGTTAAATAGTAGGAAGAGTGTATTTATAAGGTGATACAATAATAAGGTAATTTCATCTTCCAGTAATGGTGCATGATGTCACAGACCGGGTGTTCCTAATTTTTTATATTTATCAAATGACTTAGGTGCAATGGTTTTTCGTCGTCACATTTTTTTTCATCACCCTCACACTTACTCCATCTCTTCAGTTCACGAAAAGCCAATTCTTCCGCTATTGTTAATATTAATTATTGTTAATGGCGTTTCTCTAGTAACCATAACTAAAATTATAAGAAAAAGGGAAATTGGCATCGGATTCTGTATTTCAGCCAATCATTACTAAATACCATTAAATTTTCTTCTATCTTATATATTACAACCAAACAAACAAACACGATCTGCAGTAAATTTTTATTAAATCCAGACGTCAGTGTATTTGATTAGTCTATGACAAAGGTTTCATTAAAGTGACTATATCAAGCTGAGATTAAAGACTTGCTGTTTGTTTCCCTTGGAATTTTCAATATCCTCGCCCTCGCAGGGTATGTTATATAATAGACATTGAAGGTATAAAGCATCATGTGAGAAAGCGACCTTTTTACGTGTTATATAATATTTGTGCAACCACTTTTTGATCAACTGTTCAGATCACATGAAAATGTCGTACCTGCTGATTTATGTAAATGTATTCAACGTGCGTTCATAACCTCGTCGCCTATAATTTAATTTATGTGCATAACTATGCCAAAAGACAACAGACTTCTACATGAGTTTTTATTCCAGACAAGTTAATAAAACTACAATCCACTTCACTGCAACTTAATGACAAATCTACCAGAATTAGTTTCGACGAACCTGCGCATCGATACCATGTCAAATCAGAAAGGCATCAAAATTCACGGTGCTGCAGAAAGTAACATTTCGGAGTTTTACAAGAGGTCCAACATTTTTGTTACGGGAGGAACAGGGTTTTTAGGCAAAACCCTTCTGGAGAAGCTGCTGCGATCGTGTGAAGACATAGAAAACATCTACGTGCTGCTCAGGCCCAAGCGAGGGGTAGAAATTGACGAGCGCTTAAAAAAAGTTCTTAAAAGTCCTGTAGGAGCTGTCAGATATCGTTGAAATGATAGCTTTAAATGTATTTGTTTTAGGTGTTCGATAATATACGAAAGAACACTGCGGAAAGATTAGATAAAATTAGGGCTATTTGTGGAGATGTCGGGCAAAAAAGGTTGGGTCTAAGCGAGGTCGACAAGAATCTACTTCTTAGCAAAGTTGACATCGTGTTCCATTCAGCAGCTTCTATTAGGTGAACAAGGGTTGTATAAGTAGCCTTATCGCTAATATTGTTCTAATATTTCAGATTCAATGAAGATCTAAAGACTTCCATGTTGTCCAACACGTTTGGAACAAAAAATATGCTAGAACTATGCACGAAAATGTGGCACTTGCAGGTAAGTAAGTATTCAAAACGTTTTAAGATACGCGTGAATATAAAACTTAATTTTAGAGCTTTGTATATGTGTCGACTGCATATTCCAACCCAGATCGAACTGATGTCGAGGAAATTGTATACGATCCTCCTTATGATCCCACAGCTTTTATAACATGTGTAGAAACTCTACCTTCAGATATCGTTACGTTAATCACTCCACATATTATAGTAGGTATTTTCAAATATGCGAAAATGTGCTAATTTTATCCCATAGGGCAAGCATCCGAACACGTACACCCTAACCAAGAATTTGGCAGAGAGTTTGTGTCTGGAATATTCGACGGCCGTTCCAATGGCGATAGTTCGACCATCAATAAGTGAGAATCTGTTATATGCAATATCTTTAAATGTCTTTCTATTATCTGTCAAAAACAACCACATAATAGTAGATTATGTTATTAGGAGTAAAAGTGATACTTTATGTGGCGAAGCTGAACTTTATTTAGCCGAACGTTAGTGAGGCAAATAATTCAGCTAAGCCACATAAAGTCACTTTTACTCCGAATAACATATACTATTTTATCCGCAAACGGATTCAGGTAAATTTCATTAATATAAATTTAAAAAAAAAGATGCATCGGCCGGCAATCGAACCCAGGCCACCCGCGTGACAGGCGAGCACTGTACCCCTGCGCCAACCTCTATTGTTCAAATAACACGCTACTGTAATGATATATAAACATACTGAATCACCCGAGCTAATAGCACACGGCCACAGCAGCTGTCACACCATAACTCACGGCGACAGATGCTCCGATCCGCTGCTTAAAGGTTTATTTAAATTAAAACTTTTTCGTACTCTTTTTGAAAATAAAAACCGGCCTACGATCTAAGTCTAAATATTATAAAAATTTTAAGCCATCATACAATTTAATCGGTCCAGTATCTTCGGAGGAGATAGCGAACAAACATAGAAAGAAAGAAAGAGAGCAACGATTTTGTGTGCTTAGGCAGATAAAGTGACACTTTTACCTTGTCAATAAAGACAAATAAGTTGTCACTTTTGTGACGTTTGCGGATAAACATTATTTTTAATCAGTAACAGCGGCGTGGAAGGAACCATTCCCAGGATGGGTGGACAGCTTTGCTGGGGCAACGGGCATATTGGCTGAAGTCGCTCGAGGAACTGTCAAGACCCTTCTATGCAACTCCCATGCAATTGCCGATTGGGTGCCGGTGGATGTGGTTGTTAATACTCTAATTACAGCCGCTTGGCATGTAGCTACTTGGAGGTGAGCACCTTTTTTTAAGCAAGTTGCTGTTTTTGTTCTGTTTCAATATAAATTAATTCTTAGACACCAATGTTTCTTTCTTCCAGCCGTCCAGGAATTGAACTATTTAGGTAGTCTAGCATGTACATAATAATAGCTGTTTAATACTTCAGTAGATGCTAATGGGATCTTTTCAGGAACTGCTCAGATTGTATATACAGCACTTTCAAACACACAGACCTGAAAGTGCGTTTTTTGACATTCTGAGGAAAGCCTTTATTTGTTAAAGGTAGTCAATTCCATAACTTCACTCTTGCTATTGTGGAATCACAATGTATAATTCTATTATCATAATATGCAGACTAAAACACACCCCTCTATTTTTTCACTCAGCGATAATAGAGGGTTGCCCTTCGTCTCTTCAGATAATGCTTTTAGTATCTATAACAAGATGCAGTAGAATAATATTAAGCTAGAAGACGAGGCATAATACTCAATATCCAGCTTGAAATGATCCCATTACTTGGTACCCATTTTTTAAGATCAACGGATATGTGGTCTTCCATTCAGGAAACCCATAACAGGTGTCGCAATAATTATGAAAGAAGAATTAAGCAACTACGTATGAAATTTTGTATCTTGATGATACAATTTGAGAGCAAACTATTAATTATAAGCAAACTGAAGTCTATTGTGCAATAGCTGACAAACCCGACACAGCGATAGAACACTTTTACGGTAAGATGAAAATAATTTCTAAACAACACTCAAAGGTACGAACTTAATATGATCACAGAAAATCTAAATCTCTGACGGGTGACAAAGTCACTGATGAGATTATGGGTCTGTCTGGACTTGGAGAAACAAATAACATAGGAATATAGGGTGATACAATTCTTCCCAGAAAAAGACGAATAAGCCTGACCAACGACTCCTCAGCTATCTAGAAATAGCTGAGAAATTTAGGACCAAGCTTAATAGGAATATTAAAGAAAATTTTAAAAGAAAATGGAAGGAAACATAAAACACAATTGGACCGTCATGAATCAGCCCAAAACTAAAGTAGCGGGCCAAGTTTTAAATACTACAAAAAATATAATGAAGAAAAAGAAATGAACGATTTATGGCATTTTGACCCGATGAAGCGGACAGCCGTTTATACCACGCCTTTATGCTAACAATAATTAAACCACATCGCAGAATGCTGTTTCTACTACGCATTTATGTTAACGGTCCACTATGCAGTTTTGTTTAACAGGCGTACAGAACAACAACAAGTAGCGCGCAAATGTTGGTTTCGAGAAGCCGCAGAGCTCCGGGCTCCAATGGTTTTCCATGAAAAGCAAAATCAAGAATAGATTGAATGGAATTCTAGTTATGTAATAACATTGATGTGGGTGTCCTAGGTATCCCTAGCATTGCGTTTACTACGTAGACGTTCTCTTTATCGGCTTACTGAACCTATAAGTCAAACAACGTGGACCAGGCGCCGGGATTCTCCGAGAGGTTAACAAACTGCTATTACAATATTCTATTAGGAGGAAAATGCATGAGAGTTCACTTCTAACCAACATTCGGTCATACCTTGAAAACTAAGGACACCAGCGTCAACCTATGCTTACAACAGTTCGAAGCACACTTTGTCTGACTCTGTAGGCCACTTGCGTTTGCTCTCTCGCAAGGTGAGGTATGCGCAAACACATTAGGGCGTATTTAAACTACCAGTGGCGTGCGCTTTATTTATATACGTTTTACAAATCTAATAAATTATTAAAATCTACTAACAACTAATAAGAAGCAAACATGTACAAATCGGCTGTATATTAAAATATTACTTCACATCAAGTTCCCGTTGCATTAACGATGAACAATTCCGTTTTAGCAATGGCACGACAAGCTTTGTTCTCCATGCTAACATTACTCCAAAGATAGTGTGAATTACAAAATCCAATACAAGTATCTCTGTTTCACAGACTTTCAGAAGGTATTCGACAAATTTCGGCTCGACTAACTATCTGAAGCTCTAGGACAAATTAATATCGACAAAATGAATTTAAGAAGAAAAAGGAAGTTACCGCCGTAGTACAGAAACTCAAAAAGTTTCTATAACTACAGGAGGATGTTGTCCGTCGCGATGGAGTAGTGGCACACTGCGCGATTGCCTGAGGTTGCTAGTGTGAATATCAATCTCGGGGTGCAATTTTTTTAAGTTATCGGAAAATAGGGACGCCAATTTCTATTGTTTGTCACCTTTATATACTGAATGCTACATTACCGGGGCTCTTTGCCAACGATATTGGTAAGTCGCCGACGCGATTTCAAACCGATTTCCTTCGCAATAATTAGTTCCCGTTTTTGCATAATATAAGAACTGTAACGATTCAACAGACTGGATTATACATATTGTAATCATGAATGTTATCTTTACAACACAATGCTAGCAGTAGTGTAGGTAGACGGGTTCTGCCTCACTTCGATTGGTTTGAAACTTGGCTAAGTGTCACGTGGCGAGGTCATTGACCTCTGGTTTGAAACTTGGCTAGGTCTAGCTGGGGGTCACGGGTCTAGCCGATGTCAAGGTCATGAGCCTAGCCGGGGCTAAGATCATTGGCCTAGCCGGGGTCATTGACCTCACCTAGGCCACTTCCGGTTCCCACGATTAATTTTTAGGGCTAAAAGTGTAATTTTGAAATTTTACAAGATTGCCACTGTAAATTTTGGGGCTAAAAGTCTAATTTTTACAAGATTCCCACGATGAACTTTGGGGCTAAATGTCTAATTTTATTTCTACGCTTATCCAGGCTCAACAGAATGGGACTCATCGTCTGGGAATGCAAAACTTGTTGAGACTTGTAGATGCAGGATGTTATTGAACAATGGCGTACATTGTTTGAGAAATCTGCACGATTGCAAAAAATAATTGAACAATGAAGTCTTTGTTGTCTGGACGACTTTTTGCTGACCTCCATTATAATATAAACAGGATGTTATTGTCTGGAGCTTCAGACTTGTCCATACATGTTTGAAAAATCTGCAAGACTGGTAAAAATTGAACAATGGAACCCATTGTTTGAGAAAAATCTGCACAACCGCTAAATTGAATGGAGCCTTTGTTTGGAAATTAAAACTTGTTTGAGGCTCTGGGTGAGACACATGAGTGACTGGGATCTGGTAGTTGATGGTCTCTCTTATATTTTGATAGTTATTAACAGTCAGTTAGTAAACAGTATTTAACATAATATAAAAGTGTTGGGAAATCCTCAACATTGTTTGTAAGCACCGAATATAAATATTAAGTGTTTTTTCTTGTACTTTATTAAATACATACTCTCGAAATTGAGTCGATAGTTATTTATTTCGCTTTTGTTGATGGATTAATTACAGAAGAACAGCATTCCCTCACTTTAGCAATAAGCAAGTTTCTAACGAAATATTATTATGCTGTAGAGATTTACAGGTTACAGTTCGGAGTGTAAACTGCGTTAAAAAATTTTATACTGCTATTAGCAGCAGTAGCATTTAATTGCATATTGTTTTCTTTTACGTAAGACCCAAATTTTAGATTCGATTGTTTTAATATAGGTTCGAAAGCACTGCTTAGACAGGTAGACAGGTAGACAGCTAGACAGGTAGACAGCTAGACAGCTAGACAGGTAGACAGTTAGACAGATAGACAGGCAGGCAGGCAGGCGAGTAGGCAGGCAGATAGACAGATATACTATTAATGAAGTAAGAAAAGAGAAGTTGGATATTCATACTGAAACAGATCTTAATTTAGCGCTTTCAAAATTATTACTACAGAACATCAGGGGATCAATGGCCTCCATTATCAGTGTTTGAGAATTTGCAACGATGAATAAATAGACCACTGGTCAACCTGGCATGTTCCTGTAACGGTTTTATGGGCACGACGGTGTAATAAAACGACAATTGTAAATATAATTGTATTTTATTTGTCTAATGTACATGTATAAAATTATTAGAAATATATTATACACTAGTAAATTATTGTGGTAGAGGTGTTGTTTCATCTCTGTCTGGAGGGTGTCACGATCTCCTCGTGCTGTTTCCGAACTGGATTTATTGAATTATTCCTGCCTCTTTTAACTCTTCTATTATACTAACAATTTCATTTATATGATTTGTATGGCCAGATGCTTGAGAGGCATACAGTAACTTTAATCGATCAACTAACTCGTTCGGATCATCCCAGTAAACATAATCCAACGCTTTATTACTAACTTGTTTATACATTTGCTGCACATTTTTACCAGTAAGCTTTGTAGTCCTTCATGATATCGATGATGGCGAGGGTGATGATGACAGGACAGGTTAGATTTTATATATTTCTTGTATTTCGCTTGGTTGAAACCTACCTTCTGATCATTTTTATCAAAATTTCTATGCACAGCATTTGTTCTGTTTATGATATCATTATAATTTGCTCTATCTGGCAGCGTTGGAGTTATTTGAGGATCGTTTTTAAATAGTAATTCGTACAAACCAGGCGTACCTTCATAGTGCACATTTTTAACAATTATATCTGATCCCTTTATATCTAGCTCATCTCCACCAAAATAAAATTGGTTTTTATCAAAATCATATTTAATTCCATACCTCCCTAGATTTGGTCTTTCTATAAGATAATTGCTTACATACTTTCTAGGAAGTTTATCTACTGTTTGTTTGTTATAGTCGTATTAGGATCATCTTCGGTGAATTCACACAATACTTCATCAGCAGGTTTTGGTGTAAATAATTCTAGTTTTGGAGGATTTGATATATTGATATATTCATCATCATCATCATCCGCATCATAATCGTATTTAGTTTTTCTTTTAAGATTATATTTATCATCATAATTGTATTTAACTTTCTCTTTCTTTTTCAATTTGAAAGGCTTAAATTGTGATGGAGGATTCTCTTTTTTATTTATCTCTTTTGCAACACTTTGCATTTGTTTTGTAACAGGTTTAAAAAAATTTGCTGAGAAGCTGTTGTTGCACCAACTTACCCTCCTTAACAGCTCGAACTTTATGTCTTATAATATTTTTAGTTTTAATAACCTGCCTGCCTGCCTGCCTGCCTGTCCGTCTACCTGTTCGCCTACCTATCTGTCTGCCTGTCTGCCTGCCTGCCCGTCTGCCTGCCTGTCTGCCTGCCTGTCTGTCTGCTTGTCTGTCTGTTTGTCTGTCTGTCTGTTTGTCTGTCTGTCTGCCTGCCTACGGTTTGCCTGTCTGTCTATTTAGCAAATTTATAGACACTGATAATGGAGGTCATTAACTACATCTGGTGTAAATTTCTTAGACAAAGACTCCATACATTTGATTTTTTTAGCAAAATTTCTCAAAAAATCACATCCGGCTCACATAATGGGGGTCATTGTCGTTTTATTATACCGTCGTGCCCATAAAACCGTTACAGGAACATGTCAGGTTGACCAGTGGTCTATTTATTCATCGTTGCAAATTCTCAGACACTGATAATGGAGCGCTAAATTAAGATCTGTTTCAGTATTAATATCCAACTTCCCTCTTCTTACTTCGTTAATAGTATATCTGCCTGCCTGCTTGCCTGCCTTCTGCCTGTCTGCCTCTCTGTCTACCTGTCTAGCTGTCTACCTGTCTAGCTGCCTACCTGTCTAGCTGTCTACCTGTCTAGCTGTCTACCGGTTTAGCTGTCTACCTGTCTAGCGGTCTACCTGTCTACCTGTCTAAGCAGTGCTTTCGAACCTATATTCAAAACAATCGAATCTAAAATTTGGGTCTTACGTAAAAGAAAACAATATGCAATTAAAATGCTGCTAATAGCGGTATAGAAATTTTTAACTCAGTTTACACTCCGAACTGTAACCTGTAAATCTCTACAGCATAATAATATTTCGTTAGGAACTTGCTTATTGCTAAAGTGAGGGAATGCTGTCCTTCTGTACATAAATCCATCAACAAAAGCGAAATAAATAACTATCGACTCAATTTCGAGACTGTGTATTTAATAAAGTACAGAAAAAAAAACACTTAATATTTACATTTGGTGCTTACAAACAGTGTCTGTAAATTTTCAGTCAAATTTAAGCAAACCTGGCAGAATTTGAATTTACCGCCAACACTTGCGCAACCTCCCCCCCCCCCCGCAGACCCCCGCGCAGACCTGTGCAGAGACCCCCGCGCAGACTACGCAGAAACCTCAGACCTTAATTTTTGCAGTTTGTGTAATTTACAGGTCGCCGACATATGAATTAGATTTATTTTTAGATAAACCTGAAAATACTATAGCTAATTGTCTGCCAATAACAGAAAATGTCATTATTTTAGGTGACACTAACATTGATTTGCTGAAACAAAACAGTTCAACTATAAATTACAACAAATTTTTAGAGATATTTGAATTGAGTCAGTTGGTTTCTACTCCTACAAGGGTAACAGCGACGTCTAGTACTCTTATTGATCATATTATCGTTACTAATCCTGATCTAATACATAACGTGAATGTTCTCAGTTCTGACATTTCGGACCATGAAATGGTAGAGTGCACACTTAAAGTTAAAAAAATACCTTTTACTCCTTTTGTACGTGAAATAAGAGATTTCAAAATGTTTAATAAACCAGATTTTATTCTTGATATGGAACATAGTGACCTCAAAGATATGTATTACGTCAGGAATTTAGAAGATAACATACTACTCTTAAATAATATTATAGTAGCACTATTCAATAAACATGCTCCTTTAATATATGTGAAAATCTCTAAGCCCGCAGCTCCGTGGTTAACGGATAATATTACGTATCTGATATCTTTGAGGGAGAAGGCAAAGCAAAAATTTAAAAAATTTAAGTTAATGGCAGACTGGAATTATTATAAGACTTTAAGAAATTATGCTACTAATGCAATTTGTGCTGAGGAAAAATCTTATCTGGCTCACAAGTTAAATACTAAAGACAGAAAAAGTATGTGGAATGAGCTTCGGTATTTTAACATAAATACGAAATCAAGTGCCGAAGTTCCTTCTGAGTTGAGTGATCCATCTGCTTTGAACAATTACTATATAAATTGTATACCAACCACCAACAGACCTTCACCTGAGCTTCTGCATTTTTATAACAACAATTATAAATTTGATGCTATTCCTTCATTTCAATTCGCTTTGATAGATGCTGAATTAATCTTAAAATGCATAAACGAAATTTCTTCCACCGCTACTGGAAGTGATGGAATTAGTATAACTATGATAAAACTATGTTGTCCGTATATTATAACATTTATAGTACATATTGTAAACACTTGTATTTTAGAAAATCACTTTCCGGATCAGTGGAAGCAGTCTGTTGTGTTACCTTTACCGAAAATTGCTGTGCCTGCGGAATATAAAGATCTACGTCCTATAAGCATACTGCCTGCTATCTCTAAAATATTTGAAAAGGTGTTATGTAGGCAATTGCGGGATTTTTTGGATAAAAATAACATTTTGCCTGAGAACCAGTCTGGTTTCCGCCTCTTGCACAGTTGCACGACTGCTTTATTGAAGGTCACAGATGATATTCTCCAAGCCAGTGATAAAGGACAGGTTACAGTTCTGATATTGCTAGATTATTCAAAAGCCTTCGACACTATAAACCATGACATACTAATTTCAATTCTAAATTTTATAGGTCTTGAAAGAAATTCTATTCAGTTGCTTAGCAGTTATCTAAATAATAGAACTCAAAGAGTGAAAATATATAATTCCGTTTCTAATCCTCTGCCAGTGTCGGTGGGTGTTCCGCAGGGCTCAATTCTGGGTCCACTGCTGTTTACTATTTATACTAGTAATTTTGTAAATTCTATAAAGAACTGTAGCGTACATATGTATGCTGACGATACGCAGATGTACTTTAGTTTTACTCCTTCCGAAGTCGACAACTCTTTAGAAAAGATTAGTGATGATTTAAAATCGTTAGTCAATACATCAGCGAGTCACTGTCTGACACTGAATCCGTCGAAATCAGCTGTTATTCTTTTCGGTAGTCGTCCTGCCTGTGATGGGGTGGCAACCAGGTTGAATTTTAAAATAAATGGTACTGCTGTACCTGTAGTAAGCAATGCCAGAAATCTGGGAATTGTTCTGGATAACACGTTTCGATTTAGAAATCATTTGAATAACTGCATAAAAATGCCTATAGTAATCTAAAAGCACTATATCCTTACCGTTCCATTTTCCCGAAAAACGTAAAAACTATTCTTTGCGATTCACTTGTACTATCGCATTTTAATTTTGCCTGCCAAGTATTTACTCCTTGTCTAGACAGTGCTTACAAATATAAAATTCAAAAAGTGCAGAACTCATGCTTACGTTTTATTCACGGCATCAGAAGATTCGATCATGTAACCTACAAATTGAAAGATACCAACTGGCTCAATATGATCAATAGATTCATATATCAATCTATATGTCTGTTTTATAAAATATTAATGACTAAAAAGCCATCTTTTTTATATAAAAAAGTGGAATTCAGGACGGATGTGCATAATCTCAATCTCAGAAATAAAGGTTTAATATCACCTCCTGCACATAAAACTGCTTTGTTTGAGAGATCATTCACTTATAACCTGTATAAACTTTTAAAGGAAATTCCTTTGGATCTGAGGTGTGAAAATGAGCATAGGTTTAAAAAGAAAATCAGACGATTATTACAGAATTGACAGCCATGTAGTACGATCTACATCAGCTTAAAAATGTTCAAACTTGCTAATATTTTACTTACTGGTCTTCATGCTAATTGGTGAATGTGTGATAGTGTTAACGATCGCATTTGTTCGTTGTGTATATTGTTTGTGTTTGTTAAGTTTTTTTTCCTTTTTATGGGTTAAGTGTAAGAGCATTGGAGGAGCTTCCTCCCCAAACTGAACTTCGCCCATTTACAACATGAATTGTTGTGTTACACTGTGTGAATTTCTGGGTTTGTTGTAAATAAAAACATATATTATTATTATTATTATTATTATCCGGTTTATTTTTAGCAACCTTGCACATTCCCAGACGCTCACATCCACAAGTCTCGACAGGTATTTTCCTTAGTCTGCGCCTCCTTCTAGTTTTAGCTTTATTTACACAATTTCTAGTGTGATTGTTTAGTTACAACATGTTTTTAAACAAGTTTGAGGTTTTCTCTTATACATCTGATTTTTAACTAATCTAGATAAGCTTTTATCCGGCAAAAATAAACTCTCCCTCACTGTTGGGTATCATGTATAGCATCTTTATTAATTAGAGTATTTGTTACTAATATATTGTTGTGGCCTAATAGCTTTTGCTTGGCTTTACTTTATTTAATTCTTATTTTCTGGGTTTTTTTTTTAAATTTCTGATTTTATTCTTACCTTTTGCGTACAGTTTTTAGCATTGTAATAACCTTAGTTATTCGACTCTAATCGACTATTAAAATCAGATTAAGACATAAACCATGAACACCGGATATAGGACAATTGTATTTATTAAATAATTAATAACTGCCTTTGTCATACGTTTAACAACTTTGTTAATAAAATTTGATAATTACTTAATTTTAGTTAATTCAATTTTAGATTAATATTACTGTCTGTTTATATTTTCTATAGTCTTCTATTCGTCAGATATCTCTGCTACAACTATGCTCGTTGCAACAAAAAAACTGGACTATTTAAGAAATGATTTACAAATACCTTTGTAAGAAATCGAAATTCCAATGATAAAACTACACCACCACTCCGTTTAGGAACAATATGTTGAGCTGCTTTTTATTTTTGTAGTTATTGAATGCTTAATAAAAAATGTAGTTAATACATATAGTGCTGTGGCGCCGGATTTCGTAAATATACTACCATAACATTCTTAAAGCCAAGGTGCTAAAGCAAGAACAAAGAAGGTGTTCATTTTTGCGAGATTTATATGCGGAAGATGCTGAATCGAATAAACTGAAAAATGTCGGGTGGTTAAATATGATCCCTCACGGTTCTTTTATCGCTCTGTTTTGTATTATAAAATTCTGCTGTTGAAGACTCCACTTCCTACCAATTTTTTAGTGATGGAATTATACATGTGTATAAGATTGGCTAAAACTACATCAAACTTTTAACCTGCTAACTGAAGAGTATTTTTTACTAATATATATTGCTGTTCGGTATTTGACAAGGCCCGGTTTTGGCAGCTGCACTACAAGTTTTCTGCCTGTCTGTCTGTCAGTCAGCAGTGCTTTCGAGCCTATATTAAAACAATCGAATCTAAAATTTGGGTCTTACGTAAAAGAAAACAATATGCAATTAAATGGTACTGTTGCTAATAGCGGTATAGAAATTTTTAACTCAATTTACACTCCGAACTGTAACCTGTAAATCTCTACAGCATAATAATAATTTGTTAGGAACTTGCTTATTGCTAAAGTGAGGGATGCTGTCTTCTGTACATAAATCCAACAGTAAAAAGCGAAATAAATAACTATCGGCTCAATTTCGAGACTGTGTATTTAATAAAGTACGGAAAAAACACGTAATATTTACATTCGGTGCTTACAAACAATGTTGAGGATTTCTCTCAATGTCTCTAAGACTCCAACACTTTTGTATTATGTTAAATACTGTTTACTAACCATATCCCAGTCACTCATGTGTCTCACCCAGAGCCTCAAACAAGTTTTAATTTCCAAACAAAGGCTCCACTCAATTTAGCGGTTGTGCAGATTCTTCTCCAACAATGGGTTCCATTGTTCAATTTTTACCAGTCTTGCAGATTTCTCAAACGTGTCTGGACAAGTCTGAAGCTCCAGACAATAACATCCTGTTTATCTGATAATGGAGGTCAGCAAAAATTCGTCCAGACAACAAAGACTTCATTGTTCAATTATTGTTTGCAATCGTGCAGATTTCTAAAACAATGGACGTTATTGTTCAATAACATCCTGCATCTACAAGTTTCAACAAGTTTTGCATTCCCAGACAATTAGTCACATCCTGTTGAGCCTGGATAAGCGTAGAAATAAAATTAGACATTTAGCCTCAAAATTAATCGTGGGAATCTTGTAAAAATTAGACTTTTAACCCCAAAAAATCATAGAAAGTATCTTGTAAAATTTCAAAATTACACTTTTAGCCCCAAAAATTAATCGTGGGAACCGGAAGTGGCCTAGGTGAGGTCAATGACCCCGGATAGGCCAATGACCTTGGCCCCAGCTAGGCCCGTGATCTTGACCTAGGCTAGGCCAAGTTTCAAACCAGAGGTCAATGACCTCGTCACGTGACACGTAGCCAAGTTTTAATCCAATCGAAGTGAGGAAGAACCCGTCTAGCTACAGTACTGCTAGCAACAGTTTGCAACAAGCTTTTGCAGCAGCTACAACCGGAATTTGCGGAAGTTGGGTTCGCTTAAAGCGGTTAGTTTCTTACATATTGCACAACATATTTAGAACTGTGGTAAACCACGGCATGCATTGCTTAGCTAACATAACATAGTTAACTTAGCTTGAAATTCAGATGTTTGGTTGGCGGTGTAAATCCAAAATCCAAGAAAGAATGAAAAATAGACAGCTGCAGAGCAAAGCGTCGGTATGCGGCCGGTATAAAGTGATGTTTTTCGAGACTGCATCGGCTCAAAACGTCGAATTACAGAGCGGTTGCAAAAATTGTGATCGAGCGACTATAGAAATTGTCCAAATATGCTACCAGGGACCGAAATTTAGTTTTACTTTAGAACAAAGTGGGTGGAATTGGAACGTCAGGCTTGTATACTGTACCTTGTGAGGAAAAATGCCAATAATGACCAACACGCTTCCCAAAATGTCTGATACATTTCGCGGAATGGTTGCTTTCAAACACACCCGTAGGTCGAAATTGATTAAAAGACCACATTGTATACAAGCATTTGGTTGAGCAGCTGTAATTTGTGTTCCAATGGGCAATGGTGTTTTAGAAATTTCGCATCTAATTACGTACGTGTTTTGCGTCATATCAATGTGTAATACTTAAACATTTAACGGTGTCTATAGTTAAATGAAACTGGGTCTTTGAGTTATTTTTTCGAGTGCATATGCTGCCCGGAAGGGTAAATCAGACTTAAGGATTTAGGAGGGTTTTTGAGCTCTGGAAAGCTTCTTCTGGTGGGTCTCTGGACTTAAGCTTTGGACTGGCCGTTCGCTGAGCCTGCAGCACTGCTACAGGCTGGTCCGCTTCGCTAGAATAGCCGTGCTTCAGGGGCCCATTAGAGCCGGTTGCTTCGCCAGATAAACATGGAACCAAAAGTTAGCTGGAGCTTGGTGGACATCAAGCCTCCTTTGGCTTAGAGCTGGTTGCTTCAGTGGGTGAAGCTAGATTACGAAGTGCCTTGGACTGTCCGGGCACCGTTTTTTATACCCGTCGAGCCCCTTTTCACTTGAGTTTGCACCTGAGTGTATGCAGGTAGAAATGCATTGTGGTTACTCGCTGGTAATAGCTCTAAGCATTTGATATAATCACCAAGCCCAGCACGCTGGAGAGCAATCGTCGATTGTAACTTAAGATGGGGACTTTAAAATTTTTGCATATTAATTATGTTTAAGTTTAATTTGTATGGGTGTTACAGCAGTAGTAACTATTTGATTAGTTGTTGTGGTTGGTGATGATTCATCTCGACCTCGATAAACGCGAGGTGGTTTGACTTAGACTCCTTAATTTTGATACGCCATTTTTTTATCCATTTATTGGTATTATTGATGTAGTTTTTCAGTAAATTTCGAAAGTATTTTGAAGTATAACAAGGATGGCAGTAAATTTTGCGGTGACATTATGTTTGCCGGCAGATCAGCTATATAGAGCGGTGCAGTTTCGGGCACAATACCTACCCTTTCCTGTAAGTAGAACGCCTGATGATATCGGGTGTAAAGCTGTTACCTCTGTGTCATATCTTACCCGAAATATGTTGCGTCTGGTAAAATGTTTGTTTGCGTTGGGAAGTATTTTAATCTGAATGCAGCATTGAAGAATTTTGTCAGCATAAGTATCTCTTTTCGAGTGAATCAGGTGTTTTCCTGGTATTATAGTCGTTTTTTGGATAGTGTTTTTTACTTCTTTTGGAATGGCAGGTTTTATAGGTTTACTTGGTTGTTTGCACTTATCAAAATCGTACCTATTTCTCTATTTTAATTTTCATCAGTTGGCGAAAATGGTTTAAAATCTCAAGATTCGTTTAGTCTTTTGGTAGCTTTCTATAAGACATAGTATGTATCCACTGTCGGTAATAGGTTTTTAAGACATTTTTCAAAGAAGTAGTTTTCTAATTCTGTTGGAAACTCATTCAGCAGTCCTGCCGGAGTGGATGTTTCGCCGTTTGCAAAATTCTTATAGTTTTCTTTCTGCTTTAATTATTTCTTAAATGATCTGGTGGACAGTGCCAAACAACTTCTTGAATCAGTGCGGTAAATTTCTATTCTTTTTGTTCAAGTTCCTTTGCTTCGGTGTAATAATTTTAGATACCTATATTTTTTGTATAGTAAGTCCATGAAAAGTTCCCAGACAGTTTTGCAGTTTGCAGGTATTTATATCTTGTACGGCGAGCACCTTCTTAGGGAAAGCCTTTTGCCGATTTTCCGGCTGTTTTCTTCTTACTGCACTCTGGCTCTGCGCATCTGACACGCCCAAAATTGTAGAATACATTAATTTTGTGTGTGACCATAGTGTTGACATCGCTTACACTCCACGATGCCTTGTTTTTGTGGAGAGTCTCAAAGCGCACTGCATTCAGGGAAGCTTTCTTTCAAGGTCTAGGTAAAATAAGTTTTTAGCTTTTTTCTTTTTGTATTTATTACCGCCAAAATTTGTTTCGCGACATGTTCCTGGTGATGGGCGCTAGATATATGTCGCTGTGTAATAAAAGAAACGAAGGGAGAGATAGCGACACCCTGATAAAATACCAGAAGGAGTACAAAAACGATCTAACATCTACATTCAGGAATGAACATGCTGTCCCAGACATTGAACAACTCAACAGCTATATTACAGAGAACATACAGAAGAACTAGTAAAATCAAAAACTTACGAGCAAAAAACACAAAATTGACGCAAGAAACTCGAGATCTAATAGAGAAACGAAATAAAGAAAAATATAAGATGGCAAGAGAAAAGCTACAACAGGTCAACAGAGAGATAAAGCGAGAAGTAAGAAGGAACGTTGCTGAATACAACGAAAAAGTAATAAAAGAAACGATAGAAGAAAACAATGGTCCACGAGTATTTAGAAGAAGGATAAAAACAGGGAAGAGAGAAATTATAAATTTACTGGATGAATCAGGACAAGAGCTTTCAAGTCGCTAGGAAATTCTAAAAAGAGTAGAGAACTTCTACCAGGAGCTATATTCATCAAAGACTCCCGAACCGGGTCGCAGTCCAACTGATAAATGAGTACGACTAAGCAAAAATTTCACAGAAGATATACCACCCATTTCTAAATACGAAATCAAGATAGTCCTTAAGCAGATGAAAAACCACAATGCTGCAGGGCCAGATGGCTTGATCATTAAAATGATCAAAATGGCGGACAACGTAATTTTAAATCACTTAGAAAACCTTTTAAACCTCTGCTTAGACTTGGGTCAAGCCCGACTTCTTGGAAAGACGCTAGAGTTATCCTGATATTTAAGAATGGAAACAAAAAAGAACTAAAGAACTACCGTCCTATATCACTACTAGCACATTTCAGCAAATTAATGTCCAGAATTATCATTAACAGAATAACAGCAAAACTCGATGCATTCCAGCCTCTCGAACAAGCAGGATTTAGACAGGATTATAGCACCATCGATCATATACACACCATAAAACAAATCATGGAAAAATCACATAAGTACAATCAACCCCTGTTTATGGTCTTCATAGACTAGCAAAAAGCTTTCGATACTGTAGAAACATGGGCACTAACGAATGCACTTAAAAGATGCAGGATAGATTATAGATATATAAAACTAATAAGCAACATGTACGAAAACCCAACTATAAAGGTACATGTATATGAAGGAACAAGCCCAATACTCATTGCACGAGGACTCGGACAGGGTGATCCAATTTCGCCAAAACTCTTCACTAATTTACTGGAAGACGTCTTTAAGACACTAGACTGGGACGAAAAAGGTGTAAATATAAACGGCGAATACTTGTCAAACCTTAGATTCGCTGATGATATCATAGTTATATCAAATGACATGGATCAGCTAGAACAAATGATCTTACAACTTCATGACGCCTCAAGGAAGGTTGGACTGAACATAAACCTATCAAAGACAAAGATAATGACCAACGCAGAAGAATAAAGACCAGTCTACATAGATAACAACCAAATAGATCTAGTGGAGGAATACATATACTTGGGACATACACTAACAATGTCAGAAAAGGTTCAGACAGCGGAAGTGATCAGAAGGATAAAATTGGCTTGGGCGCCATTCGGAAAATTGAGAAATGTCTTCAAGGCAAACCTACCTCAACATCTAAAAACTAAAGTATTCGACCAATGCTTGTTGCCTACTCTTACTTACGCGGCAGAGACCTGGCCACTCACAGAAATAAACATTAAAAAACTAAAAGTGACGCAAAGAAAGATGGAGAGATCTATGCTAGGACTAAGGCTACAGGATAGAAAAACAAACGAATATATTCGCAACAAAACAAGAGTAAAAATAGCTGGTACACGATGGATGAGAGCAGCTACAAATAGACTATCATGGAAACAACTAGGGGAGGCGTATGTCCAGAAATGGAATAGTTAAACGCTGATAATGATGATGAATATGCTATGATTCAAAATTCTTAATACCACCCTGCAATTTTTTCCTTAGGTTTATATCTGCATAAGTTATTTTCACTCATCATAGATTTATGTAGCTGTCAATACTATATAGTTTTATCTTCAATCTGTTGTCTGAAAGAAGTTGGGATGTGAATTTATCAGGAACTTTTTTTTATTCATACTAAGTAGTGATTCTTACTCGACCCAAATGTGACTCAATAAATATAAGGGAAGAAAAGCAAGTACCCGTTATAACAAAAAGAACAACAAACGCTGAACGATAACCAAACGCCATCTAACCTAGGTTATCGTTGAATTATACTAATTTACCTCTTGTATTTACAGATCGAATACAGTAAAAGTATATAACTGCACATCAGGCCAATTAAACAAATTTACTTGGAAATCTGCTAATGAGCTATCGCGACGATACGCTTTGCAGTATCCAAGCAAGTACATCGTCGGCTATCCTCAACTAACCTACCGCACCAACAGGGCAACACATCTCTTCTACGAAGCCGTTCTCCATTACCTACCTGCATACATGCGAGATCTCTTCTGTTACCTTGGAGGTTACAAGCTTATGTACGTTGCATCTAGCAGTTAAAGGGTTGTTAACGTTTTGTTTTTAGAAACGTTCGAATATGCAGGACTCTTGCGCAAGCCGCTAAGGGCAACGAGTTCTGCACTCTCAACGAGTGGAACTTTCACACGTCTAACTTCAAGTATCTGATCGACTCTGCGAATAAGACAGAAGACGGTAGGAACTTCAACATGGATCTCAGCGAGCGCAATGGGTTCCGATGGGATTCTTACATGAAGTATTATCTGCTGGGAATACGACAGTACTTGCTCAAGGACGACCTATCTAGCTTAGACATGGCCAAGACAAGACTTAATCAGTATGTATTTGAAGTGAGATACTAAGAAGAATAGAACACTATATTTTGTCATTTTTTAGGTTGTACTGGGCAGGAAAAGCGATGCAAATTATAGCCGTAGCTGCACTTTTAAGTTTACGAGTACTCTTTAAGGATAAACTGCCTTTTAGGATTCTATATAATCTGATAAGAAACTTCTGGAAGACAATCTTGAGTATTTTGGTGACGTTCTCATTGTAATAATAGCTATTATAGGCATATATTTGTTTAGTTTAGGTAAGATGGTTTTATTTATATGACAATATGTTGCACAATAGGCGATAACATTAATAAATCGCACCTTTTAACGCTAAAA
The DNA here is from genome assembly GCA_940337035.1 of Agriotes lineatus. Taxonomy (NCBI): domain Eukaryota; kingdom Metazoa; phylum Arthropoda; class Insecta; order Coleoptera; family Elateridae; genus Agriotes; species Agriotes lineatus. Next base: position 119,192 of record CALNHX010001037.1, read on the forward strand.
CTATGATTTGCGGCAATTAATTTTATGAAAAACATAAGTATGTATACAAGTATGAACGGGTGATGCTACAGTAGCATTTGCATTTTTTCTTCAATTAAGTATGTAAACTGTGAGTCGCTATCTTGCTTATTTTAAGCAGTAAAGTGTATTTTCGTATTGTATTGAATTTTTAATGTATTTTATTAAATATCATGTCTTCTATAATTTCTTTTATGCTGCGGGTATTTAAGGGTGACCTACAAGTAACTGTGGCCAGTCTGTAAACAGTGATCTTTTTAAAGAATAAGAACGGGCGGATGGAAGCGAGTGAAAGCAAATTATGGTTCTTTGTTGCCTGATTGTTAATCAAATTCTTTTAAACAATGTATTTATTGTCGAAAGGGCTAGCATAAGATCCAACGGATTTGCTAACTCTTGTAACGCATATCACCCGAACGTGAATTCGAATATATGCACGTGCTTTATTCTTTGGAATAAAGAATACAATGTTTTTATCGTCGTCCAAGAACGCCTCCTTGGGGAATCATCAACTGTTGTATAAAATACTGACGTTTATTTAAATATGATTTTAGCAGTTTGAAGTAGGTTAAGGGTTGGGCTTGTTTAGTTTACAAGAAAAGTTCTGAAGAGGCTGGCTGACAGCATGGTCAACCAAACGTCAAGTATAAATTGACGAAGACAGGATAACCTGGAAGATCTTGCATTACAAAAGGATTTGACTAAATACAAGCGCTCGGAATTGATTTGTCGAAGTAGTAAAGAACTCTAATCGAAAAAGCATCACATTAAAAAATTTACTGAGAAAAACGATTCGCTGGTTCCTACGTACCACGAGGCCTCCCCGAACAGACGCAACTATAGAAGGTATTGTTTATCGCGTACAAAAACCAGCTCTTCGCTCAATTGCCTATCAGTTCGCATATATCAGCGAAATAGCTCGTTTACTATATTTGACACAATCAGACTTACGGATTCAGGAGGGCTTTTGAGCTCTGGAAAACTTCTTCTGGTGGGTCTCTGGACTTAAGATTTAGACTGGCTGTTCGCTGATCCTGCAAAACTGCTACAGGCTGGTCCGCTTCGCTAAAATAGCGGGACTTCAGGTGCCCATTAGGGCCGGTTGCTTTGCCAGATAGACATGAAACCAAGAGTGCTTTAGCTGGAGCTTGATGGACCTCAAGTCTCATTTGGCTTAGAGCTGGTTGCTTCAGTGGGTGAAGCTAGATTACGAAGTGCCTTGGACTGTCCGGGTATCGTTTTTTATACCCGTCGAGCCCCTTTTCACTTGAGTTTGCACCTGAGTGTATTCACGTAAAAATGCATTGTAGTTACTCGCTGGTAATAGTTCTCAGCATTTGATATAATCACCAAGCCCAGCACGCTGGAGAGCAATCGTCGATTGTAACTTCAGATGGGAATGTTAAAATTTTTGCATATTAATTATGTTTAAGTTTAACTTTTCGCTGGTTTCGCCGTACCGCGAGGCCTCCCCAAACATACGCAACTATAGAAGGTATTGTTTATCGCATACAAAAACCAGCTCTTCGCTCAATTGCCGGTCAGTTAGCATATATCAGCGAAATATCTCGTTTACTATATTTGACACACAGAAGATACACCATAAATCCGAAAAAAAATAAATTGGTAATCAAGTATTAGAAATTATCAAGTAAGTAAAATTGAATTATACATTTTGGTAGCTTACTAGTTACAAAGTTATAGTAAATTTAAGATCTACTTTAAGTTTTTAATTTAATGTGTTACATAACTGCTTGGATTTTTTTTATTATTTGGCGCATGACTGCCATGCTATATCGTCCTTACCCTTCTCTTTCGGAAACGAATTTCTTGATTTCAATGGGGTTGCTATTCGTTTTTATTTGGTGTAACTTCCTTGGCAGCACGTTGTAATGTCGTATCTATTTCTTCTGATTTCTTAAATTTAATTACCAAGTCTGCATTGTGATATATATATACTATTTGACAGTAGTAGACCTAATTAGTGCTCGAATTGTGGAGTGGGTTTTCGAAGCGTGACTGATGGTGGCAATTATAGGGGTATGCTCTGATGCTTAGCTGTAGCTTGCTTCTATAATTGTATGTTTACTGAAGAAGGTCCGCTGGTGATAAAAGAATCCAATAAATCTGGCATGTTAATTGCATTAGTAGATCAGTCTGCGACTTGCTAATGCGCGACACCGTCAATTTTGGATCATTTGATATTATTTGCCACTGCATGCTTGTGGGTGGGTGCATTTGGTGGATGCTGTTATGGTTGATAGGTCCAGGACTATTACCAGCTGCAATATTTTTTTATTGCTTATAAATAGAGAACGGATTTCATACGAACTGAATTTTATATAATTTATACATATCTCAGGATACGATTAAACATGTGCACGAATTGATGAATTTATAGTTAATTGATACGAATTTAGTAATGCATATCTTCCATATCTAAGCATTTCTTGCATATGTTAACAGTTGCTTGTATATTATTGCATAAATTATATTTGAAATGTTAAAAAGAACGTGTATGAAAGGTAAAGTAAGAAGTAAGTACTCACATTAAAGAAATTACTAAAGAAGAAACCCCTGGTTATAATATCTTAAATAATGTAAACTACTTTTTAAATAATGAATTAATGTACTTGAACAATTTGTAAATGGTTATTGACATCTGCAAATGTTAAAAAATCGTTTACACTGTTTAAGTAAATGTTTGCAGATAGAAGACATAATAAGTTTTGAAAACCATTGACTTATAAAATGGTTTTATGACAATGATTAATTTGCAACTTTTGTGCGTATTACCTATGTTTTCCATTGAATTAATTGCTTAATTCTGATGTAAATCATTCTAAGAATTATTAAGATGACTAAAATAAGACATTAAATATGTCTTCTCCTTTTTCTTTTAAATGTTGTTATAGGTCTATGCTTAATCTACCATTAATATATGTATAATATGTTGTTACGGGTTAAAAGTAATTTATAGGTATTTACGTAATTAATTGCCCTATCTTTGATAAATCTAGATATTACCTACAATATAATTAAACTATCAGTAAACTTTCATGTTGAATTAAACTTAATTCATGCCATATTTTCAAGATATTGCGTTAATTATTTCCCTTTACTTGATGCATTGAAGTCGAGGAGGATTTCAAATAAATACTGAGCATATTCCGAGTTATATAATGCTCTATTCTGAACCAAGATCGTCGGGTCTCTAGGAGCATTCAGTTAATTATTATGAACATCTGACTGTTCTTGCATATTTGTGTTTAAGGTCAAATTCAACAGAAACCCCAATATTATTTAACATTTAATAACATTAGCGATGTTATACGCCTTCGTCGCCTTCACCGAGTAACTTGGTACTTGTACTTCTTTTCATATTATTTATTCATAGTAAATATTCATAAATTAATTATATATATTTTGGTGACTCTTAAAACAACTTTTACTACTGATATATTTTTGTTCCATTGTGATATTTATGCTGATATTTTGATCTGGTTTGCCGTGTTTCTGTGTATCTAATACTGAGCACCTTTATTGCTAAAAATTATGCTGATTAGTTATCTACGCCTGCGAATTTTATTTGTGCCCTTGCCGTTATCTCTCTTTTATAGGGATTGGTTAGTAGCGCCTTGCGACGAGTACCTTTTAATTGATTAGCAAAGTGCTGGGTTGCTTGCTACTTGGCGCTCATATTTTTTACAGCTTAGGTTTAAAGTCTTTTGTTTAACACAGGACCAGCTCCGGCTGAGAAGTTGGCTGCCCTTGTTTCTCTTCTATTTACTGTCAGTGACTGTAACAATTTATGCCTATTTCTAACATTTTTGCATATTTTTACGAAACAGAGTGCATAGATATTCCCATATTTTGGTAATAATGGGCTGCATATTATTATATTCCGTTCTATACTTTAAGTAAGCAATTTTAACACAGAAAACAGAAAATGTAATTTATCTCGTATTAGACAACGGCAGTCACTTGATTAGCTATAACTGAGGATTAACACGTCCACTCTCAATCACGGCTAAAACCGAACTGGCCTACAATTTGATCCAATATTGTAATTTTAGAGGTGAGGTTTTTCTATAAAGCTAATAATAACAGAAACAATTAAAAAACTAGAAATTTTGTAAAGAAATTTCGTGTTTTCTGAGAATGTCTTCAAAATCAGACCCCTTCAATGCTAAGTAAATTTTATAAATATCCATATGAAGAGAAGCCTCAAGCCGCAGCTGTGATTATTGATGGTCCTTCAATAGTTCATATCATCAGATCTGGGCAAGTGAAGACTTGCAAGGGCTATGGTGACAAGTATACCAGGTTAGTTTGTTACGGTTTTAATTCATCAGATCGACATTGATCACGAGCACTGTCGAAAATCGGATACAAACTACAGCGTTCGTCGACTTTCCCTAGAAATCACAGATCTTAATGTGTCGGAGCAGATGGCGGCGCTCCAGTTACCCTCAGGCTAGCTTAATCGGTTGGACGGGATTCGAATACTCAAAAGGAAAAACCGACGGAGTACTTACCCTATGGCTTGCTTAGAAGAGTTTCCAAAGGACGCCACTTGCTTCTGATATGAAATGAAAGGGGGGCTGAAGCAAGAAGAACCACGCTAAATATGCCAGAAATTCGCCGGGGTTGCTTACAAGCCGCTCCAGCGTTGTTCACTAGGTTTCCCTCCAGCCGGGCTTTACACTTGGCTTTTTTGCCACTTTCGGATTGAAGATCCACAGATTCTAGGTTTAAGTCAATTAAACAAACAAATTATGACAATAGAGCCATTTAATGACTTGGAATATGCACAATCAGGGCCACAAGTTGACCATAAAAACGAAAAGATTCATACTAACTGAAAATTTCGGGATCTTTACTAAAGTTAACTTAAAATGCAAAAAATCAACACACAAAACAAAAGGTTTTACACAGAAATGATCGGGATAATTTCTCAACGTACATTAATAACCAAATAACGTAAAGTATCTGCGCAGAGTTCCATAAAATACGGCGCACCCTATACATTCATTTCGAAAGCACTTCCGCGTTACAATAAACCATTAAACATAATACATAGCCGGGCTTAAGGAGGTCCAGTGGCGAACAGGAGCGGCACGGCAAGTTTTGCACCCCCCCGGGTTAATAGAGAGAGCCGTTGAAATTGCGTCCGGAACCAAACGGTGACTGGGAGCTAAGCACAAGGGCGAGGGAATTGAAGACAGTCGGCAGCAACCATCATTCGAAGAAATGACAGCATACAATACGATGTCGCGCGGCGGCCCTTTCTTTAATTAAACCCCACGTTGACACAAATATGCATTACACAATAGTTTTTTTTCGAATCGGCAAAGAGTGCCAAAAGTCTCCCCGGAGACCAGCTGTATGAAACGAAAATCGGCCAATTTAACAACGTCGAGTTAAATACACTTCCACCGCCCACCGCGCATTTCCAAAGACACACAAGAATAAATGTTCGCTTCGAAGATTCGGGTTTAACTGCACTCGCCATTAACGTGCCCCAAGGCATTCGCACACAAAAGTCAAAAAAGATTCACAGCTTAATCACCACAAGTTAGCAAAAGCTCCTCCGATTCGCAGCGCAAACTACGAACCGGGGTAGCAAAAATCACAAACGCCTAGTTCACTCAAGAGCTGGGTACAGATTCAAACTTAATTCGAATTCCGCGCAAAGAAGCACAACGGAAGAAAACTTCGAACTCCGAAACCACTAATTTTAAATGCATCATTCGCTAAGGAGTTATTAATTTTTATTTCCTTTACACAAAGCTTGGTTATCAAAGAAAGCAACTACACGCAGCATGAGGTCATATCTGACTTAGCAAAATTCGGGGGGAAGCCTTGCTTGTTGACACTGCATATCGAAAAGTTTCATGAAGCTCACGTTTCAGGTTACAAGGACAATTCTAAAGAACTTTAGGCGCTAAGTTATTAAAAGAAACATTCAGCTTCGAAATCAGTGTTCACACATTCGTGACAACAAAGGATTCATCAAACCTTATTTTCAAAAGCTTAAATACATCGGGCAGTAAGCAAGCTAAAAAGTTGGAATACAATACGGTCTTATCGCTAACATGGAACAAAGAATGAATTTATAATTACAATTCGGAGAAATATAACCTGAACGAAAATTACTGCGAGAAACTACGCCGTCCCAATAAAATGTTTATAACGGAATTTTACAGGCTACGAGCATCTGAAGGCTGGCTGAAATGAATTCGAATGAACTAGTACAGGGCCGAATCCAGTGAAATTTTAGGTAGAACGAACGAGGTCGAAAAAAAAATAAAGTCACATTACAAGTTCTTCGAGAATGGGAATGTGGTAAACAGATTGACGTTGTGTTCGAGGAATACCGAGAAGGCAGCCTCAAGCCAAAAACAAAAACTACCCGTGGAACAAGAGTACGACACCGAGTAAATGTCGACATTCCAATTCTAAAGGACTGGAAGGGTTTTCTATTTGTAAGTAAGAAGAAAACAGAGCTTTTCGGATTGCTGTCTTCAGTTACCTGCAAGCAGCAACACGGGAAAGAAGCTAAAAAAAGTCATTGTTGCAACGGAAGTAATATTCTATGTAGCAATTTTTGTAGTCACCCAGACCTCCAAATGTCATGTGGAGGCTGACAGCCGAATGATATTACTCGTTGTAACGCCCCATCTTATTTGTGCGTTTCTTGCGAACTACTTCTTCGATGCTAGCTCGCAACTCTAATTCAAATAGTCACGCGGGCTCCTCTTTTCGCCGAGCGCTCAGCAAAGAAATGTTTGTTTTTCAAAAAACACGCAACCTTCGATGATAGAGCGTAACTGGATCGAAATTTTTCAAGTTGCGTGTCTTCTGAGTTCCTTCCTAGTTTTTTTCTTTGTTTCGGTACTAATTAAGTGGTAATTAGGCCTTTACCATGCTACGGAATCTTCTTTATCATCTGATTTTACCTTTCGGGGTAATGCCGTTAACATCTGGAGTGATCTCCTGACTGTAGCCGCTAGTGGAATTCTCTCTGTATGCCGGTCAGCCCTCGTTTTGGGGTAAAGATTTTGCAAGATAAATTTTACCAGGAATGCGGCGTCCTGCAGAAGTTTCCACCATGGCGACTGCTTTCGAGGGCGTTTGAAGGAACCACAGTAAGTACATACAATTTGCATTTCAACGATTAATTGTGTCGATAAGGGCGATTTGCCTGTTATTGTATTGCTTATTTTTGAAAGCATTTGAATATAAAAGCGCACGTGTTAACGTAATGCATAGTTTTATCAACACTAATGCGTTATTACATAGGGATAGCTGAAAGCATGAATGTACCCTGTACGAAACTCTTCGTGTAGTGTGATCTTGAGTACCCAGCTTATTGTAATTTCTATTTTAACAGTTTTCTGTTGCTAGCGTTAGAATTTTAATATGTTGTATTGTTAGTTATTTAAATTGTAATAGCTCATATTAATTGTGTGTTTATGCTATGGATGACTCCAAATTTAATTATTATTGTTTATCGCTGCAGAGCATCAGGTTTTACCTGGGTTGTGTCTTAACATTGCTAAATACTTACTATGACTACTTGTGATATTGTTGATAAATATTAAATTTCTATTGACTTACTGTGTTATATATTTTTTTGTTTATATGTATAAACCTGCTCTTTTTTTCAGAAATTTAGGGTGAAGTAAGAAGCATACAAGGTAGACGGTAATTTGATCTGATAGCTAGATTTGTTTTTATGTTGTGTATAATGACAGGCGCCCATTTTGATTTAACTAATACAGTTTTTTACGTAATCCTAATAACCGCTGCCTGGTCTTTATTCACGCCATTTTCTACCTAGGGTTAGAGCTAGCTAGGGCTGGTCTGTTACAACACGAAAGCGTCGTTACGATACTCAATTTGACATTCAAACTATTCAACCGTCAGTTACCCGATAAAAGGACACAAATCGAAGCATTCTCGGATTCATTACCCCAATTACCTTATGATGGGTTGTAACAAAGATTGCCGGTTAAGACATCAGAAGGAGAAGGGGGGTTGCTTACGACCTTAATTACGGCTATGGCCCGGTAAACGAAATAAAGATGTTAAATGCCAAACACCACAACTTTACTAAATCGGGAAAACACAGGTAGGCTCATCGAGAAGGTGGAAGCAATTGTTCGACCTTTCTGATCCAACCTTGGCAGTGCTTGAGCGACTATCCACGATCAGCTGTCTTGAACTTACCTTGCTTACATTTGCTTACAGCTATCTAAATCCCTTTACATGACAAAATAACACATATAAACATCATAAATCTACTACAGAAAAGCACAACTAATTTAAAATGAACTATATGAACGTAGAAATATGTATGTAAACAATGAACATTAAATGAAATATTCGATAAAGGTTAGTGTGGTTAATTGCGCAGGGTAAGAAACAATCGAAGGTATTGCCACTTTTCCTGCCTTTACTGGAGCCGACCCAACTTTTACGTTTTCTGGCCATGGGAAGAAATCAGCATGGGAAATATTCAACAGTTTACTACAGTGTACACCTACCTACCTTTCAATAGTTGTCAAGTATTTCAGTAGACGTAGAATCAGAAATGAAGACAATGGAGATGTTTGTTGTTCTTCTATACGACAACTCATGCTCACCTCAAACAGCAGAGGGATTTCAAGAGGGGTACTACTAGGAAGACCCTATATTAAAATGAACGGTTCACCCAAAGAAGTGGAGTAATCGGTGGGGTCCTGTCTGAATCTTAGTGCTGCCAGTTTACTGTATTGCACATGTAAAACTTGCAATTTTTAAATCTGCAGGTGCAAACTTACTAACATGGTGCATATATGAAAAAGGGTGAGTTTTATGACACATTTGAAGACATTGAAATACGAGGGGGTATTAAATATCTAGTTAGCCTGGAAAGATTCTAGTAAAGAAAAGTGAATATGGTTGCTATGGTTACAACTATAATATTTTATAAATAAGTCGTCAAAGTTTGACATCCATAAGTTAAACGGTGATCAAATTGTGAAATTTTGGATAGGCTTGTTTCTATGAACGAAACGTGGATCCATCACTATGACGCAGAGACTAAAGAGCAATCCAAACAGTGGAAGCATGTTGGTTCTCCACGACCCAAAAAATTCCGTGTTTAAAAATCGGCTGGCAAGATTCTTGCTTCAGTTTTCTGGGACAAAGGTAGCATAATTCTGATAGATTGTTTGGAACGGGGCAGAGCTATCACGGGAGCCTATGATACTAAGTTGCTAACTAAATTACGTACGAAAATTGTGGGAAAACTCCGCGGAAAATTTGCCAGAGGTGTGCTCTTTTTGCAAGACAACGCTTCAGCTCACAAGTCGTTGATAGCACTGCAAAGAATTGATGAAATTGGTTTTGAGTTGGTTGACCACCAGCTCTATTCTCCGGATTTAGCACCGTCAGACTATTATTTGTTTTAAAAACTCAGAAAATATTTGAAAGGTAAAAGACTTTCGACAAATTACGAGGCAATATGTGCCGTTGAGGAGTGGTTTTCAGCCAAGACAAAGATTTGTTTTTAAATGGCTTAGAATTACTTTATTACGTGCTGCTAAATGTCTAAGTTTTATAGGAGATTATGTTGAATAAATAAAATAAAGTTTTGAAATATTGTGGCGTTTTATATGGTAGGCTAAGTATTTTTCAATACTCTCTCGTAAGAGTTGTTGTATTTAGTAAGTTATGCAAACTGTTACTGGTAAAACATTTGTTATGAATAATTAGTAGAGTACTATTTTAAATAAAATGTTATTTACGCGTTGTGTTGTGTTTTGGAAGCAGATCTAAACAAATTTTTAGTGGCCCAGATTGGTAATAGCACATTATCTGTCTCTCAAATAGGTAAGCAGTCAAGGGTTTGCCAAGTGCTACATGAAAAGCTGCAATTGGCGTTTTTCCGCACAAAGATAGCTTATACCCGGAATTTTCTTAAAATGGGTTTTTAAGTTCTCAATTATTACCGTTATTATTAGCTTCATAGCAAAAAAAAACCGTAAGAATGTAAAAGTTGTTAGATAAGACCGGCTACAACCTTTATCTGAAACTCTTTTAACTTAACTAAAACGCTTATTTCAGAAGATATAGATCAAAAAGTAGCTTCAGGCAGCTATTTTCAGCTGCCATTTTGAAATAAGTTGGCGAAATTTTGGGCCCTACTTCAAAAATGGTCTCTTACTTATGTATGATTTGCATACCAAATTTGGTGCTTTTATCCAAAAGTGCACGATTCAGATACCTATCCGCCCACACTATACAGGGCGGGGATCTCGGTTATCTTAAGAGATACGAAGTCAGTTAAATTAGGACAAAGTTGCGTATTTTCGTGTTGATTAGTAATCTGAAAAGAAATTTAACCTATCATTTTTAGTTTTTCAAATATCACACAAAACTGAAAATTCCAATTTCGGTTGTTTTTTATTCGAAATCCAATCACTTTAGCCATTTTTACCCAAAACATTATTCAGACACTTTTCAACAAGGAGTTCAAAAATAATATTACAGTTGCTTTAGCGTATCTCTTAAGATGTCCGAGAAAAACGGGCATCCTGTATAATAGCTATAAGAGAACCTAGTAGAGTAAAAGAAGATACTTATATTTAACTACTGTGCTTCTTCAGATTCAAACAAGCCATACGATAAATAAATAAAATAGATAAATACATTTTTAAATAGTATACATTTCTGAAATATTTGAATTATTTTGAAGAAGAAAAAGTCATAAACAGTCCTAGGAGGGCGCCCACAGACATAACTTGAACTGCCTTTTTGGTCCAATACAATCTAGAACGAAATTCAATTAAAAATGAGATAATAAAAATAAAACAACTTTAACCTATTCAATTTTTTTCTAGCTTTCGGTAAACTGGAAATGTCATCTTTTAGAATAAATTGCCTCATTCCCAAATGGCAATCCCGAAGATAACTATCCCAATCAAATCCATTGTCGACGCTCATATCTATATCAAAGTTTTTCCCGTCTTCTGCCTTTTTCACAGCTTGCACGAGTTCTTTAAAAGCAGTGGCACCAAATGTGCGGCTATGCAATACCATAAAGTCGCCTTCGTGCCATGATTCATATAGTTTTTTGCAATGCCGGACATTTCTGTAACATAATGACCTGTCACATGTGGTTTAAATTGAAGTTATAGGTCGTACTTAGGCTGCTTTCCTAAACATAGCAAATAAAAATCCGATAAATAGGCTGGGGCGTACAGAAATAGCATCACTTTGATTCTATGTAGGCTTCTGTTAAGTGTTGGCTTCAAGCTCGGGTAAGAAACGACATGCTGAGTCGGGTATTTCCTTGCGTACTTTATAATGTAGCCAAAAAGCATCCCCCAGGTTATGGGATTAATTTCCCAACTGGTACAATTGTATAACTTCAGTTTAGAAGGTCTAAAATTTTTTATTTTGATCACTACGTTGACTCTAGTCTCCGTAGGCAAATTAAATTGATTTTTTCAAAAACGTTCACGTGAAATACTACAAAACATGCAAAAGATGTGTTTATAACCCATTAAAGTTATGGATAAGACCAATTAAGGTCTTTCTTTAATGTATGTATAATAAGCTGAGGATATGAAAAAGAAGAAATCATTATTAACAGGTAATGATATAAAAATATGCACAATTTAAAACTTTAGCAGAGGTACGAAAACAACAAATGAAAAGAATGAAGATAGTGATCACGGAAATAAATGCAATTCGTTGACCAGGGTCAATTCATTCTAATATTAACAAACACCGACTACGCAATTTACAAATATGGTGTGGAGGTTATAATATGTGAATCACTTGCCAACTATGTTACGAACTTTCTACCAGTTTGGGAGAAAATAATGTTACACCAACTCAATGCTACTTCTATCTAGTGAAAATTATTAAGTGCTACTCCAACAATAGAACTCAGTAATGATAATACGCACAATTTTTACTATCAGCTCATTGAACAAGTTTCCCACAAGAAATCTAACAGCAATAATGGAAGATTTCATTATAAAAGTCGGGAAAAGACTTCAGGGTAACTTTATAGGCTGTATGGACTTGGCAAAAGGAACGAGTGCGGAAATAAATTCAGCGTATTTGCAGGCGAACTCGAATTTGTAGTATCACATTCCTACCGAAAAAGTACCTGGAAGCCATCTAGGGATTCGCCTGAAAACATTATCACAAATCATATTCACGGCATTCTTGAAGAGAAAAAAGTACAAACAGATGCAGCTCAGTAAAAACATATCTAATTGCCGACCTATAATCAGACCGCAATCGTTTTCAAAGTCAAAACAAAAAATTCAGGAAAAAAAAATATCAGCTAGTATGATCTGCGGAAATTGAACCTTCGGCAAGGAAATAAGTAGCAGCATATATCACTGATGAATTTACTGTACCTGATGCTTTTAACATTAAAGAAGGAATCGAGAAAGTAAATGCTACATTGAAAACTATTAAAAAGAGATTATTTAAATTAAATGTCATCAAAAGCAAGTAATGAATGACTAACGAAATCCTCCAAATAATGAAAAAGAAGAAATTTGTTAGATGTAAATCTGGTGAAAATAAATAGGGAGTAAGAATGTGTTGAAATAGTATTGTTAAAACTTAAGCATGATAGTTTTAACGTTCATTCAAAAGCTAAATACATGACTAGAAAGTATAATACTAGATTAATAAAAACCATGGAGGACAATAAAGAAAAAGAAAAGAACAAAATGAAAGAAATTCAGAATATCTGGAAAACTATGATACACTGTTAAACAGAGCTAAGCATCCTATTAGAAGAAGTGCAAACTGCAATAAAAATAATGAAAGAAGGTAAAGCTTCAGGTCTTGACACCATACAATGTGAAGTGATTGACCTTAATGCTCAACCACGTCTACAGATCTACCAGCAGGCCTCATGAATGGCTTAGATCTGGATTTATTTTATTTTAAAATCCTGGAACTAAAACGAGTAGTGATGACAGAATAATAACACTCATGAGCCACCCTCTGATATTGTTTTTCACCGAAGAATACCTGTTGAGGCTAGAGCCATGCTTACATCTGTTTTATTTATGCCTCGATTGGGATGAAATTTCATACAGGAATAATAGACAAAATTTCTGGTTGACGGATAGATATAGTTAAAATAGTCACCTTCCAGTTTTGCCGGAAGTGCCGCAAGTAAATTAAGTGCATAAAGAAAGTCACTGTGTCATATTAACAAGCCACCTACACCTATTGCATCGTAAGCTGCGGTGCAGTTTTCGAAAGTGAACTATCACCTTGGATGCAACCCTGAGGTGTTCCAGTTGACACAGCTAGCAATCGTACTATTGGATTCAAAGCAACACACAGCGCGGTTCTCGGGCTCCTTTGGTAGAATTATTAAAGCCAGGTTAGTTACTATAATTGCCTCCATTTACGGTACGAACTAGTAAAATTGAGAAAACCGGAAGCTTAATAGCGAATGACGCAATCTTGCGATACTTGGGAAAGCGCGCGAAGTTAATACAGCTTGGCGTCACCGCTGAATCAGAATTTGTAGTACTCGCTCAAACGTCTGCATCAGCAAATAGCTACACGCGAGTTCTGTAAATAACCAAGCCCGTCTGCAAGAAATTTGTGTTTGAGACTTAACTCTTTTCACGGGGTTTGTGTTTTATTCTTCCTATGTTCTATGTATATGAATTTTATTGTATCCGTGGTATTCACAACACACGACAAAACATCTCAAAGGCATCAATTCTGTGACGATCAGCTGTTTCTATCGTCCATATCTCAGAAGTATATAGTGAAATCTTTCTTACCGGACACCTCTAATAAGCGGACACCTTCCTTACACGGACATTTTGTTGGGAACCAACTTGCTTGCATTAACTTTACTAATAAAATTTTCTCTAATAAACGGACACCCTATTAAACGGACACGGACACCATTTTTCGACAATCTTTAGACTGTGAATCTCTCTTGTACGGACACTTCGAAATGCAGGTGCAGCTAATGGCATCAAAACAATCCATAAATCCAACATTTAATGATCATGTTAAATTATCGAATTCTTTTGCAATACGGCCGGTATTCAGTCAACTCAAATCAGCATTATAACTGCAGGAAATTCGACACTTTCATTACCCTATGCACGATATTACAAAACAGTGCATGTCGCCCACTTTTAGAGTCCTACAATAATTCAAAACTACTTTGCCTTTTGCCTGGGCAGCCCATTCTGATAAAAATAAAAATAGGAAAAATGTTTCCTGCTTGCTTCAGTAATGGTTGAACTGTATAGGAATATTCCAGAAATCGAAGACGTGGACCCTGACGAATTTATAAACACTGACAAAGAAATAATCCTAGAAGATGATGTAACCGAAATTTCAGGTGAATCAGCTGCCGTTGATATGCAGTTGGCAGAATTAGAAAACGATGGCGACTTAGAAATTTGTAATGTAATCAAGACCCACACGGAAGCATTAACAGTGAACAATTTTAAACGCTTTGCTAAAGAAAGTAATGACTTTAAAGTATTCAAACTGTCAAAATATTTAGAAATACATGCGGAAAGTATAATAAGCAGTCAGAAAAAACCATTACGTGAAACGAGTATTTTAGATTTTGTATCAACTATTACATAACTTTTTTTCAATTATTTTATTATTCGTATTAATTGTTAGCGCGTATACCTTTGCATAATACGATTTTTTTTAAACATAAAAAAGGATTTTTCCCTTAAGCGGAAGCCTCTAATAACCGGACAAAAACGTTGGCACAGTGCGTGTCCGGTTATGGGAGATTTCAATGTATAGAGATTGAAAAGACTATCGCTTCCACAAGACGAATTTTAGTACGCTGCGTTATTTAACTGCTTTTCCATACTTTCTGTAAATTAGTCATCGCGTGTTTCATCAGTTGTATGCGCTGTTACGATGTGAAATCGCTTTTAGCTGTAATATTCATCTTTCGCGCTTCGTGTTATCAGCTCGTCTGGAAGATTTTGGATTTGGGCGTGACTTTCGTGTTTGTACGTCGTGTGGCGTGGCTCTTGCTTTCTTTCCGTTTCATGTTGTACTGCAGTCCAGATCGCTGCTGTTCGTCGCTCCACAAAGCCTTGGGTGATTGTCTTTATTGCCCCATGTTTAAGTTAAAGATGGTAATAAGCCCACGTCTCGCAGGTAGTCGCATATCGGCTGTGTAACGACGTCTTGAGAGTTTTGTTTTTACGCTATTTTGGCGGACTATTGTGGCGAGTTTGGTTGGAATTCAGAATTTTTACCCGATATGGGGTAACTTCTTGCATCTTTTTTCACGTCACGGTTTATGCTCTAATTTGCGCTATTGGTTTGCAGCCGTTAGTATCGGATTAAAAGGAAATGGTCAGTTTTCCTTATTGAATGCCTCTTGTGTGATCACTTGAACGCTTTTTGATGCGGCGACTCCATTATATCAACGTGACCTTGACTCAGTAGCCATCTTATGCTTGCGCTTTCTCTTGCGCTTAGAGCTATATTACTTTTCTAGGAGGAGAAAGTATCCTTCGTGGGAGCTGTGGGGGAAAGTTTCACCTTTACAAGTTGATTACTTAATTGTATTTATTTTTTATTCACAATACTGACTTCTGCTCCAGTGGTGTCTTTCAGGTGTGCTACTTTGAATTTCTACATTGAGGCATTATTGAGCTATGTAAATTGCTAGCAAATTCTATAGGATTCCTTTAAAATCGCTTGAACATTATCGACGCATATATGTGTTTAATTTTTGAACGCTAATCTTTCACTTGCATTTTGCGTGCTGTGTTTTTACGTCTCCGTCGACTTATTATTTCCAGTTCTGTATTTTCTGTTAGTAATTAGTGAGCCAAGAAATATAAACCGATTCACAACTTGCTATCCGGCAAATTGTTGAATGTTAGGTCGATTTGTATCTGCTCTGTCGATTATCATAATCCTAGTTATATTTACATCTGATAACCATTAGTAAAGATAACTTAGGACAGGTTCACATAAAGGTCAGATAGAAAAACGTACGACGGTTCCTGTTAGATCTTTAAAGTAAGCCCTTGTTTAGACTTGGGCTGTAACGAAAGCAGAAGGTACATACAATTATCAAAAATAGAGGGTAATATTTCATCGCTAAATGTTAAATATTGGACTAACAGACCTGAATAAGTGGGTAGATAAGATACACAGCTAAATCAGTAGATGTGGCATAACCTTACTTAAATGAAAATGTTGTGGACATTGCAGTAATTTGATAATATTGAAAGAAAGCCCTAGAAAGAACAGCCAGAACGGTCACACCTTAGTAGATGAGCAGACGATATCAGAAGATCAGCAACACTAATAAGATAGGCAAATATCACACAGTACCGGGAAGACTGGAGATGAATGGATGAAGCCTAATCAGAGTTAAGAAAAAGATACCAATAGTATAATCACCGACAGCTTATTATTTTGCATCTTACCGAAATATTCCTTCGTACCATCCAGCAGCAATCAAGGTATTCACCACAATGTCGATTGGAACTAAATCTACAGGAAGTTCTTTTTCAAATCGTTCGGTTTTAATCACTCCTTGCGCGCAAGCCAGCATTCCTGCAGTTAAGTTAGTAAAACCTTCTATCCATCCAGGAACTGGCTCCTTCCACGAAGGTGTCACTGTGGGAAACATATAGCATTGCTTAGACTGGGAAAAGCACATTGACATATACCCATCGACGGTCGAACTATGGTTACTGGTATGGAGCTTGAACTGTCTTCGATGAGTTTCTCTGCCAAAGCCTTAGAAAATGTATACGTGTTAGCATAGTCGCCCTAGGGAAACATTTATGAGTTGCTAAAAGTTGTACTATAAGGAGTACTCACAATAAGATTATCAGAAATTAATCCTGTGACATCCTCTGGTAGGAGTTTGAGACAATTTATCAGATTTCCGGGATCGTACGGCGGTTCGTAGATAATTTCTTCCGTATGATTTCTATTAGAATTACTATACGCTGTTGACACGTACACCAAGCTCTAAAAGTAGTTTGCTTATTTGGAACTAGAAGAAATCAAAGTTTACCTGTAAATTTTTCATTGCTTTACATAGTTGTACGATCTGTTGTGTCCCATATGTATTTAATTCCACAGCTTCCTTTATACTGCCATTTACTCTAAATGCCCACAAACATTTTAAATTTTAGAGCATTATCAAAATATACGCAATAAAAATGAAACAGAATGTCTTACCTAATCGTAGCTGCCGAGTGAAACACCACGTTAACATTACTTTCAAGCAAACGTCTATCGCTTTCACTTATCCCCAAATTTGGAAGCACCACATCACCAACAATCCCTCTGACCTTTGCAATGGCTTTTGGATTACTTGCTTTTGTATCGTTAAGAACCTAAGCCGAAAGTAAATGAATTTCGTTTTTTGGACACAAGTATCCCACCTACAGGGCTTTCCAATAACATATCCATGCGTTGTTGAACGCCCATGCCCTTTTTTGGTCTAATTAGTACGTAGATGTTGGCTATTCCACTGCACGATCTCAGCAGCTTTTCGAGGAGGACCTTTCCGACAAATCCGGTTACTCCCGTCACGAACACATTGGAACCTTGATAAAATTTAGATATGCTGCTCGTTGGATTTGCGGACGCTTGCTGAAAGCTTCTGGCGCTGTAAAATACTGGCCGTGCACTACTGAAATGTTGGTGAATTAGCTTTGTTCTAAGTAATAGCAGCTTCACTTACACAATCTTTGCATGTAAATTCAGTCCAGCGTATAGTCTTGCATGGTGATACCACGATTTTGTTAAAGGGTACGCCATTCTGGTACTTATTATTAAATCGACTGCTACTGAGAAACTGTAGTTTTTTTAGCATTGAAGTGGTCTCTACTTTCGTTCAAAAACTGAAAATGGAGTGAAACTAACTTATCCAGCAGCGTAAGTAAAGTTTTCATTGGTAGATTGGTATTCTTGGAAATTTATGTTACGATAATGTTACGACAGCATTTCGCGATGTGTCCTTAGCGCTAGTGTGGATGATATTGTGATGTTTTAATCGTAAATTTACTGCGATTTTTTATATCAGAATTTTAAAGTGTGACGTGATCATACTAGGGCTGGGCGAAAATATATCTATCGTTTATCGATATATTTTTTTTAAATATCAATGTATCGATATAAAATTTAGTAGTATTTCCAGGTTTTGCAGATATCGATATATATAGATAAATATGGATAGTTACTTATTGATATTTATCGATATCTATCGATAACTATCGATAGTTATCGATATTCATGGATATTTGATGCTGAGTTACATTGCTTTATTAGTCACCCATAAATTCCTTAAGATTTGCTATGCGGCATTTTGAACTCGTCCTTCTTCGTAGTGGGTTTAAGTTATTAAAACATTTGCTTGTTTAATTTCTATCGTGTTTAGGGTTCGTGTTCGGGATATTAGCGCAGTAGCCGGTTGGGACATTTTTGCTAAATAGACTTTAGGTAAGTATTAAACGTATTATAATACGAACTATGAATTAATACGCACGTAGAACAGTTGTGCAGATTTTTATTTATCCAATTTACATGTTCTAAAAAACATCCTGATTTAGACAAATGTAAAAGAACATTTACAGGATTTTTGTAACGGTATAGTATTTTACAGTAGAAGTCCGTTAGGATAGCCTTTACGGTCGAGCCAGAGAGTTTGTGAGACGAGCTCGAAGAGCGAGTTGAATAATAAAGGCCCTAACAGACGTGTATTATACAATAGTTTTTGTAATACCTACATACAATTCGGTGGTATCTATCTTTTTCTAATTTATTTTCATCAAAACACTAGATGTGTGTAATAACGTGTTAGAATGATTGAGAGTGGGTAGGACGTTGCAACTGCTGTTTATAAATGTCATTTATTTCCAATTGTGTTTATAGCTGTAAGCAGGTGACAGACGACCATATTAAGCTTGTACCATAACAATATATACATATGTACATATATTGATAATTATCGATGTAGTAGCCGTATTTATCGATATTTGTCAAGAAATATCGGTAACTATAGATATTAATCGATATTTGACGATATTAATCGATAAGTATCGATATTAATCGATAACTATCGATATTAACTGATAACTATCAACATTTGTCGAAATATCGATATAAATCGATAACTATTGATATTTCTTGATAAAATCGATAAATATCGATATTTCGATATATCGATATGCATCGATTGTTCAGTTATCGATAATCGCTATCAGATTTTCAATATCGCCCAGCCCTAATCACGACCTTCATATCCGTTCATATTAGTACGGGTACTATTAAAAGTAATTATTTGGTAGAGTAGTACCAGAATAATTCCTTTATATCGAGAGATCCAAAAAAAAAACTGTTCCTCAGCGGGCTATGGAAATTCAACTTATGAATAATATGTTGGTCACACTGTACGTCAATGTCAAATTCGAGGTTATCAGGTTAGGATTTGCGTCATTTTGTGTCAAAACTGACGGAAAACCTAACCTGATAACCTCGAATTTGACATTGACGTACAGTGTCACCACCATATTATTCATAAGTTGAATTTCCACAGCCCGCTGAGGAACAGTTTTTTTTTGGATCTCTCGATATAAGAAGCATATAATCGCCTACAAGGGTTGTCGTTGAACGTGTCCAACAAATAACTGAACGCGACCAAAATCGTCAACCTAGAAACCACTACAGCGAAACTAAAAAATAACTACAGTGTGACAACCAACTTTGTTGTACACGAGACAATATAACCAACAAAGTTGTAGCCGGTTTATGCTGCAACGATCTGTCCAGAATTGCACTGTAATCGGAGAGTAACAAGCCACAATGAGAGTTCAACATGCATGCGAGAAGTATTTTTATAGTTCGACAACTCTGTGCACTAAAATGGTTTGAACTGTCTTCGATGAGTTTCTCTGCCAAAGCCTTAGCATAGTCGCCCTAGGGAAACATTTATGAGTTGCTAAAAGTTGTGATACAAGGAGTTCTCACGATAAGATTGTCAGAAATTAATCCTGTGACATCCTCTGGTAGGGGTTTTAGACAATTTATCAGATTTTCGAGATCGTACGGCGGTTCATAGATAATTTCTTCCGTATGATTTCTAATAGAATTACTATACGCTGTTGACATGTACACCAAGCTCTAAAAGTAGTTTGCTTATTTGGAACTAGAAGTCAAAGTTCACCTGTAAATTTTTCATTGCTTTACATAGATGTACGAGTTGTTGTGTCCTATATGTATTTAATTCCACAGCTTCCTTTATACTGCCATTTACTCTAAATGCCCACAAACAACCAACTTTGTTGTACACGAGACAATATAACCAACAAAGTTGTAGGCGGTTTATGCTACAACGATCTGTCCAGAATTGCACTGTAATAGGAAAGTAACAAGCCACGATGAGAGTTCAACATGCATGCGAGAAGTATTTTTATAGTTCGACAACTCTTTGCACTAAAATGGCTTGAATTTGTGTACTATGAGAATCGCACAGCGGCGGGGGGGTTACCTGACATGTGAAACTAATAGTCAATCTTTTCTCTAGATCCTCAGGGGAAGGCTTTAGAGCCCTAAGACGAAAATACACACACTAAGCTGGTGGCACAAAAAAAAAGAAATGGGTTTGAACTATTTCTACATCATAAAGTAAACACTATAAAAACAAACCTGGGATTACCTACCAAAGTGTGTAAGGTGGCCTGGGGCCTGGGGTGAGTTTATATTTTAAACATTCTTTAATCCTAGCACTGCTAGATACATTTCAGTGGTTGCATGTACCAACTGTGATAACAGTCGCTACAAGTAATTTTTTATTAATGTCTGTGATTAAATCACAGTTCGTGAAATATCGCCCATCATTACTTAGCATCAATGCGGTATTATAGTAAATAGAAATTTCACTACACAACAATAAATTTTAGAGTTGTAGGTTATGTCTTCCGAATTATTAAATACGGCCACGTTGAAATTTCTTCGAAGAGCGTCAATGCTTTCAAAACGACTGGAACGATATCACTCAAACCATGCCTTACTAAACAACAAACTTGCGTTTCCTCTCTATGCTACCTGACTTTCCTCGCGCTAACTTGAGCCCTCGCGAAAAACTTCTGACGCTATGCTTGCTGGAGGTGAAAAGGGGTGGAGAAACGAAATAGATTAACCACGAAATATTATATACAAAAGAAAGCGGATGCTCCAATCACAAGAAATCTTCGATTATTACCAGAGCGGAGATGACCAGAAAGAATATAAAGAATTCGAATTAGAAAACGAATATGCACAGAAAATTTTAGAGATTGAAGATACTGTAAAGTTTCCAGTGGCAGCCTCGGAGATTTAATACCCTTCTACATATGTACAAATACTTGAAACGGAATATAAACTAACTAGTGAGTCACCCGAACTACGTTTCGGTTCGCAAAATTAAGAGAGATTCATTAATATAAAAAAAAGGATGTATCGGCGGGACTGAACCCGGTCCAACCGCGTGATAAGCCAGCACTCTACCGCAGGACCGCCGCCCTTGTTTGAATAATACGCGCACCCGAGCTAATAGTACACGGCGATAGGCGCTCCGCTCTGCTGCTTAAAATAGTTAATTAAATTACAAATTTTTCGCACTTTTTTTGAAAATAAAAACCGGCCTACGATCTAAGTATAAAAATTAGCAAACTTTTAAGCCATCGTACAACTTAATCGGTCCAGTATCTTCGGAGGAGATAGCAAACAAACATAGACGCAAACACGCAAACACGCAAACATACAAAGAGAGCACCGATTTTATGTTATAGATGATTGACGTAGGAAGCGCAAGAACTTTAATTAAACCTGAATTTATTTATCAACACTTTCCTGAAGATGTTATTGAAAAGCGGTTCGAAATTGTAACATCATATGGCAGAACCTATCACAAACTTAGTGAATTTAGAAGACGGCTATTAAATGAAGACCCCAAAAATAATTTTGATGTAGACCACCTTAATGAAGAGGAATAAACCTTACTGGCTGGACATTGTTATGAATACAAGGACATTTGTCACCATCTTAATATACCATTGACCTCACCAATTTAATTTGACACCATATTAGGACCAAAACTGGCTATCCAATTTAACGGAACATAGAACAGAAGTCTAAAAACAGATTGGAAAAATGTTAGAGCAGAAAATATTAAAATCTAGCGAATCGCCATATAATTTCACAAAATGGATTGTTCGCAAAAACATGGAGGCAATTGGCCTCAAAAATAGAAAATAGTTGCTGATTATACACGTTAAATCATCAAACTATGAAAGACAAGCACCCTCTACTTAATATCGAAGATATCTTAGGCAAACTTGACAGAAGGAACTATTTTACATTTATCTACTTGGCAACTGGATTCAACCAGATTGGGATTGAGCCGCAAGATTGCGAGAAACCGCAATTTTCTACGGAAGACGGCCATTTTCAGTTTAAGCGTATGGCCGTGGGTTTCAAAAACGCTACTGCAAGTTTTCAGCGATTAATGAGCACAGTATTACAAGGACTTACGACTAATCAATGCATGGTGTATGTCGATGACATTACCATCTACTCTTTATTATTTTATAGGAACATATGATCAGATTGAAAAATGTATTCGACAGATTTAGAAAAGCAAACGTCAAGTTACAATTAGACAATAGTGAATTTTTAAAGGAAAATTTAGAATATTTAGGAAATGTCATTACGCTAGAGTTAGAGGGAACAAACGTAACCCTAAAAAGATCCAATGTATTAAAAACTTCCGATACCAAAAACACATAAAGAAATTAAATCATTTTTCGGATTACTTGGCTACTATAATAAATTTATTAAGGACTTCTTTTAATTGATGCAACCATTATCCCAGTGTATCAAGAAAAACAAGAAAATTGTGCATAATCAAGAATTCATTGATACCTTCGAAAAATCTGAAAATATCCTAATGTATAAACCACCTCTTACTTACCCCGATTTTAACCAATCTTTTGAGCTAACTACGGACTTATTCAACTTTGCAATAGTTGTTATATTAAGCCAAAAGTAGAAGCTCATTGTGTATGCTAACCCTACTCTAAATTAAACTGAATAAAATATTCCACTATTGAGAGAGAACCCTCAATGGTGTGGGCTACAAAGCATTTTCGCCTATCCTTTTTCGAAAAAAAATCACCCTATTTACTGATCTTCGACCTTTATTTTGGTTACGGAACCTACAAGAACCAGATAGCAAATTAACCAGATAGAGTATAAAACAGGAAGAAAGTAATTTTAAAGTAAAATATAATTAAGGCTAGAAAAATGCCAAAACAAGCGATTTACACCCCGCTTTAATGAAAACCTAATCACAGGAAGGACAAGAGGGATTAAAAAAAAAACGAGTTAGAAAACAATTGTCTTTGCAGTATCCTGTTGACATAATCCACATTTCGAGCTACGAAAACATTATGAGTATAAAAATCTACCAAATTAAACACAAAGTGTCATTTCTCCTGGAAGTACCCCATCGGGAAAACCAAATATCTAAGATTCAAATTAATTTCAATCCTTATTTATTCCGTTATTCATATTCATATAATTGTACTACATTTTGAACAAATTCCGAAAATAATAACATATACAGTGAAAATTCATGAACTACGAACACGAGTAAATCAAGGCGAATTTACGATTGCCTAAAAATAGGCCAAGACCGATGGACAGTCGATCTAAGGTACTCTGATATTAATCCACGGGTCGTCTGCGTTGATTGTTTAAGTAATTGATAAACGCAGACGCCTAGTGTAATTTTTAAAAATTAATTATTATATCACAGATAGAATGTATGAGGTACTGTTATTCTGTGATTAATTCAGGTGATAAATTCAGAGTTGAAAAACGGGATTTTTAGAGATTAACAGTACAGTAAAAGAAGGTAGTTCTCAAAGTAAAACGCATTCTGAAGAAAGAAATAATTTCTTCCGAACAAACTAACTCAGTAAAAAAAAGATGCAAACAAAAATAAAACTATTTTTATTTGAAACAACAAAATTCAAGAAGTTTAAATTAGCTCTTGTTCAAAGAGCCTGCCTTCTTGCGCTAAACAATATCCTAAACGATCATAGAAACATTAGCCGACGACGTATTAGTGCTAGTACTCTGAACTACTCCTTTAATTTTTAAACGCAGTTCTTCAAATCTTTAGTTGTAGTGTAAACGACTTTTCAGAGGAAGTTTTAGGCATTTCTGTCACAGTTTCACAAAATTCCATACTTCTGAAATGGCCAACAGGAAGAATATCGCAACTAAATCTACTAGTTCTGCAATTTATTTAAATAAATAATCTGGATAGTCATTAGCGGTAATACAAACCTCTTTTAAATTCCTGTCTTCATTGGGAACATTAGGCCTTTTGTGCTTTTGGGGAGAAACACATCCAAAGTTTCCAAAATTTGAAATAACTCCATGTAACGTTGATAACGATAAAGAACGCCTATTTTAAAATGTTGTGAAAGAATTTTGAATTTCCCGGACCGTTGAACCCTGATAATACCATTTTACAATTTGCACTGATCCGTTGCTTCGTAGTTATCGATTTTAAGATAGAAATGACAGCAGATATTATCTACTGACAAAATACGCGAACTGTCAAAGTTAAATTCTCGGCATTTGTAAATTCGACATATCGTCTGCCGTGTTCGTAGTAAGAAAAATCTCTCTGTACATATATAAAAGATAATCAATTTTGGAAATAAATCAAGACTACTCTTATAAAGAATCAGCAGTAACTGTGATTCCTAATGAATTATTATGTGAAACTCAATTATTGACTTTTATAAAGAATAAGACATGCGATGTGTACTATTCTGAGTTAGAGGGCTATAAAGTAATTCGTATAAGAAACAATCAATGGATTATTGCTTCTCTGCGCCCAATTGTTGCTACCATACGTTGTAAAGATAATGAGTATAAGCAACAATTAATAGGAACTAATGCAGCCACTGTACCTAGCTTTTGCTTAGTTATTATACAAGATAAGGAACTTTTAATTAATCATCATATTAATTTAAATATTAAGGATAGTTATTTTCTACACATAGACGCAGTATCTAAGTATGAAATAAGTAAAATTCAATAAAAACATTTTAACCTACATGACTAGCAATCTGTTAAAGATGCATTAAAACTAATTCCTAAGAAAATTCAAAATATTCATACAACATACTATTTATTTACGGGATCGATGAGTATTAGTTTGCTTAGTTGTTTCATTATAATAATTATTGTATATTGCTATGGTATATAGAGGCTATGTACTACATTAAATATGTCTATTTATTTAGATGAATACAAAAGGAAAAGTTCAATACAGTAATTACATTGAAATGATTAAATG
Source organism: Agriotes lineatus (assembly GCA_940337035.1). Lineage (NCBI taxonomy): Eukaryota > Metazoa > Arthropoda > Insecta > Coleoptera > Elateridae > Agriotes > Agriotes lineatus. Next base: position 144,642 of record CALNHX010001037.1, read on the forward strand.
TAGAAAGTTGTATTAATGACTGCTTATTTAATTGAATGATATAATTGGAATCAAAGATTCAAAACCAATTTTAAAAGAAAGGTATTGCATTTGAGTACTATTTGATGGTGGTAACAAGAGTTAATAATAAATACAAAGTTTAATGTTGCATATGACAGAATAAAATTCTATTGTAACAATTTATAAAGTGGGTACCATTCAAATTTATATAACATGTAGCAGGCAGGAATAATTGTAGTCTAGGATAGAAATAAAATTTGGTTTAATTATTGAAAATAACAAGTTGAAAACCAGTCTATAAAAATTAAGTTTGGTGAAAAATAAATCATAAATTTGCCCTTATCTATTTAATTTAAACTACAATTGATTCAAAAGGGTTACTAATAATATGCACAAGGTATAACCAAGTGAATTAAAAGAAGGTAATAATATTTAATTAAAATGAAGATATGGAATGGTGGATCTACATATTAACAAGACATAGAAGCAAGAAGAATAGATTTGGATATAATTGAATTGGTGTTATATTACAAGTCATCAAGAGTTACATTAATTGGAGTTTTTGAGGACTACGCCTGAGGAACCAAGGACCAGTTTGACGAGGAACAGTGTGCTTGCATCAAAAGGGGGAGCTGTTGGAGGCTGAGACAAAATACCAAGGATCAGTTGACATGGACCGGCTTGCTTGCATCGAAGGGAGGAGCAGTTGGAGGTTGCAGATTGTGCTGGATGCTGGCGACGTGTATGGAGATACAAGGAGCTAAGGAAGGACACAGTTAATTTACTATCTAAATTGGAAGTATACTTACCAAGGATGAATTGGACGTAGGAAGGTTGCAGGAGTGACAGCTGTGTTGGGGTTCGAGAAGGAGTGAATGTCTGCCGGTGTCTTGGGGTGTAACAAGTTGGAAGGCGGTTTGTTGGTGACCAGTGTTTTATAGCTGAGGTGTAGGAGTTTGGATAGCAGGAGAGAGGCACACCAAGATGAGTTGGAGCTGTTTCCAGGTGGGTCAATACAAAGAGATGTAAAGTAATCTTAGATAAAAAAACAATTAGAAAGGTTTATTACAATATCATTGAATACTTATCATAACAATATTGGGTCATACAGCATTGTAAAGAATTTTATCTTGTCATATAGTTTTGAAAGTGTCAATGAACACGGTATTTAATTAATAGTATGACAGCAAGCGACTTTTATAAAATTCAATTCAAATAAAAAAAATAGCAACTACAAACTTACTAGATTTTGGCGAACCAACCCTGAGTAAGAGCACTCATACAATTGCAATAGCATTTAACAATAATTTGTAATAAATTAAAAAAAACTTGATATTGAATTAAATAAGCACCAAAATATAATACAAAGAAACCTTAATAGTATATAGAACAATAGAGACCTTAACATAATAATATTTATTGATTTGTAAACGTAAACCCCTTTACGAAAAGATCATCCACAATATTAAGAAAACAAAAAATGTACTCAAAATTATCAGCCATCAAGGGTAATTGGCCAACTTAACGCGAATCTAAATTAAGAAAATAAAAAACCTTCCAAATTTATATTTTCGATCTCCTCGGAGAGGAGTTACACGTGTATAATGTGCATTTCGCAGATAAGACAAGAGGGTAGGTAGGTTAAATAAATATTTTCAAAAACTTATTTTATCCGCAAACCTCACAAAAGTGACAACTTATGTGTCTTTATTGACAAGGTAAAAGTGTCACTTTATCTGCCTAAGCAGATAAAATAGCGACTTTTGCGTACTTTATCTGCCTAAGCACACAAAATCGTTGCTCTCTTTCTATGTTTGTTCGCTATCTCCTCCAAAGATACTACCTCTGTGAAGTTAGCACCACAAGTTCAAAAAAAATTTTTTTTCAAGAGTTTCCGTTGCACCCCAAAGTTCTAGAGTTCTTTGCTATTTTTAAAAATAGTTCTATGCATTTAAAACAAAAAAAAATGAATCAAAGATTTGGGGTGCTAACTTCACTTTTTCCTCGAACGAATACCACTATATCTCTTTTTCAGTTATACTTATTGAAAAATGTCATAACACTTGTCGATAGAACTCGCCGGGGTGCTACTAGAACTCTAACGAAAAAAATATCGAATTTTATTTTTATAAGCCTCATATTATGTTATACCATTTATTAATTACTCTGTATATAGTGTAGATTGTAAATTAGCAATAAAGGTTAAAAAAAAATTTAAAAAAAAACAAACCGGAAAAAATATATTTTTATTTTTTTAAAGTTCCTGTAGTTCTAATGGGAGATCTAGTAGCACCCCGGCGAGTTCTATCGTTAACTTTAATAACATTTTTTGATAGCACCCGAAGTAAAAAAGTTACGCCCATGTTTGTGTTAGTACTTTCACAAAACGACAAAGTCCTGAAAGCAATTTTTAAAAGTTCCAGTAGTTCTAATGGAAGTTCTAATAGCACCCCGGTGAGTTCTATCATTAACTTTAATAACATTTTTTGATAACCCGAAGTAAAGAAGTTACGCTAATTTCTGTGTTAATACTTTTACAAAACGACGAAGTCCTAAAAGCAATTTTTTAAAAGTTCTGGTAGTTCTAATGGGAGTTCTAGTAGCACCCCGGCGAGTTCTATCGATAACTCTAATAAAATTTTTTGATAGGACTCGAATTTAAAAAGTCGAAAAAAATACCCTCGCGAGTGAGTTGGGTTATATATTAAAACTGTACTAGCAACCAGTGAGACAAATGTCTCATTTAATAAAACAAAAAAGACCGTTTTTCAAATAGAACGCGTATTAAATAAAAACAATAGTATTTTTTTAAATATTTTATTTTCTCGAAAACCGGAAGTGGCACGTGACTGAAATTCGGTTCCGGACCTGACATGACCATTCCAAACATATAACTTTAATAACTTTTTTCTCTATGTCTTACGGTTTGGCTGCTGAAACAGCGTCCCGGACAAGTCTATTATATATATGGATAATGAGAGTAAATTGTCACAAAAAATTATTACGTACTTAAAATTTTTTGGCAACCGTTAACCATGTTCAAATTCATTTTAAAATCTATTACGGTATAGAAAATACATATTTATTAAACCTTATTAGCCAGTACACACTTTATTAATAATTATATTTTTGCACGTAGGGAATTGTGTTCGGTAACTGGAAGATAGTACATGGTAAAAGTTGGATATATCGGGGCCACCCAGGTAAGCAGTAGGTTGATAATACTCGGGGGCGGCTAACACAATGGCGATGGTCTCGACTCTACAGGAACCCCGAAAATAAGAGGTTGAGTGGTTAACTTGGTACCTTCCATTGCTTACTTATAAACAGATATACATCAGATTGCGTTTTGATGTAATGAAGAATGCTTACAACAGACACACAATCAAAGGCTGCAACTAATCTAAACAATTTACAACGACACAGAGCATCTTTTAATCGAAATTCCCAAGAAATCGCCTTTTTGGGGTGACCCCGTTAAGTCGAACTTCTCCGCCTCCCCCCCCCCCCCCCTCTACATTACTCTACTCTTCCGATGAACCGAAAACGACAAACTAAACTTAATAAAATGCTTCTACCACGCCATAGACAATATAGAAAAAACTAATTACTACATAAATTAGTATATAGACTATCACTAACGTATTTATGAAAATATTTATGTTACGTTATCTAACACTTTCTGTATTATACACAGAAATGCTCCAAATTTTTGGACAAACTTTAAAAACTTTATAGAAACGACAGTTTTCGAGAGAAGATCATAAAGTTTTCGTAATGAGCTCACTGTAAAATCCGACTGAACTGGACATTGAACAAATATAAGAATATAGTTATAAGAGCCGGTCATCACGCAAAATACGGTACTGTAGAGCTTCAAATAGCTTATAGCAAAAATGCTTCCAGCACTTCGTCGTTTTGCAGGAGTAAAACACAAAAATGAGCGTATCTTTTTTACTTCGAGTCCTATCAAAAAATGTTATTAGAGTTATCGATAGAACTCGTCGGGGTGCTACTAGAATTCCCATTAGAACTACCGAAACTTAAAAAAATTAAAAAGATATTTCTTTCCGGTTTATAAAAAATTTTTTTTCGAAAATCTTTTTTTTGCTAGAGTTCTAGTAGCACCCCGGCGAGTTCTATCGAAAAGTGTTATGACATTTTTCAATAAGTATAACTGAAAAAGTGTAATAGTGGTATTTGTCCTAGGAAAAAGTGAAGCGCCCCAAATTTTTGATTCATTTTTTTTGTCTTAAATACATAGAACTATTTTTCAAATAGCAAAGAACTCTAGAACTCTTTGGGGTGCAACGGAAACTCTTGAAAAAATAGCATTTTTTGAACTTGTGGTGCTAACTTCACAGAGGTGAAGATACTGGACCGATTAAATTGTATGATGGCTTAAAAATTTGCTAATTTTTAGACTTAGATCGTAGGCCGGTTTTTATTTTCAAAAGAGTATGAAAAAGTTTTAATTTAAATAAACCTTTAAGCAGCGGATCGGAGCATCTGTCGCCGTGGGTTATGGTGTGACAGCTGCTGTGGCCTTGTGTTATTAGCTCGGGTGATTCAGTATGTTCATATATCATTACAGTAGCGCGTTATTTGAACAACAGAGGTTTGCGTAGGGGTACAGTGCTCGCCTGTCACGCGAGTGGCCTGGGTTCGATTCCCGGCCGATGCATCCTTTTTTTAATTTTATATTAATGAAATTTACCTGAATACGTTTGCGGATAAAATAGTATATGTTATTCGGAGTAAAAGTGACTTTATGTGGCTTAGCTGAATTATTTGCCTCACTAACGTTCAGCTAAAGAAACTTCAGCTTCGCCACATAAAGTATCACTTTTACTCCTTATAACATAATCTACTATTAGTTTCAAACGTCATAAAAGTGACAATTTATGTGACTTGATAGACAAGGTTGTAATGGGCACGGTTCATATCGCTGCAATATTTTTGTATATACATATTATAGTTTAAATTTAAGTCGTATGTGCGTGCGCATAACGCGGTGAGTTTGAATTCTGCGGTGGTCAAGCTTCGGGGGTGCAGAGGACAAGGGTGGCAGCGGCAGATGCAAGAATTCAGAGGGTAGAAGCGGGCATCTCGTGTGAGGGGTGCACGCTAATTGTTTCACCCGGCGTGATCATTTTGTTTCTACGCGAAGTTAACGGAACCAGTGTAAGAAGGTGGAAAAATTGGAGCAGTGACGATAGCCCATTTTGGTTCAAGTAATTAATTGGAGCAAATTCAGAGGGTAGCCTGCAAGGACGCCAAGGGTGGACGCCACCGCGACCACAGCCACACATGTACACGCTCCCGCCATCATCGCCCGAACCGCCCAGCCTTTGAAGTTTGAAATCTCGGCAACGCCACCGTGAACGAGATAAGTGGACAATACCGGGGTTAGTGCCTATATTTAAGTACTAATATAGCGTAAAAGTAGATTGCTAATCCTTAATTAAGTAGATTAGGATAATATTAGCTAACTATTAGGGAATCAGGGCCCATTTAGTTATATGTATGTGTATGCCATAATTGGTACATTTTATAAATTGTTTAGCTTAAAGGCTTATTATTTATTGCTGTCTCCCATCGCCCATTGCAGTAACCTGAATCGCCGTGAGTGTGGTCTCAGATGCCGAAAGTGAGCTAGCAGCCGAGGTAATTAATTATAAACAAATTTAAAGTAAATTAAATTAAATAATAAAAGCAGGTAGCTATCAAAAAGCACCGCTACAAGGTAAATGCGTTACTTTTATGCATAGGCATAAAAGTGGTTATTTTTATAAAGGCGGAGTAAAAGTGCTTTAAAACTAGATTAGCTTTCGAATATTTTTGCCCACAGCAAAGTTGATATCAGTTTTTAATGACTTATAACAATAATTAACTCTGGTCTTTTACAGTGACATTTTTAAGCTTAATTAAAAAATATATACTTGTTGTTTTATAAGTCATAAGACAAGTGTTTTTGTATATATGATTAGGTATAGAAAGGATAATATTTAGTTTACCTACTTCTCAGAACATTAATTTATAGGTCACGTTTTTTATATTTTCAGAAATTCTCCTGGTATCTTATTTTCTTATGTAAAAAGCTTTCCAGTATAATTTATAGCTGGATTCTGATGCAGTTTTAAAAGATACGCAGTTATTCTATTTAAACTTCAAAATGTATATTATTGAACGTTCTACATTACTTACCCCAATCTTTCAGATGAAATACCAATTGAAAAGCACAGGGCACACGGCCTTAATAATTTTGTATCTGTATTGGCTCTGGTTAATGGACATTTATATTCAGATGATAAAGTGGTGAAACTCAGAGTGGAACAAAGAATTTATTTCATTACGAGGATTTCAACGGTCACGGTCAGGAACGAAAAAGTGGTCGCAAAAAACTTGATATGTATGTACAGTCGTGTTCATTAAAGTGTTGTACAGCATTTGTGTTATATACACAATTATATACACAAACTTCAAAAAAGTGTTACATATACAAATATTTTGAGAGTATACATCTAGGTCTACCTAGTTAATGATACAGTGTGGCCCTTTGTTGAGTAATAACACAATCACCAATTAACTTACAACTATTTCTGTACAACACATTTTTGAACACGACGGTGCATACTACTTTGCATTCCTAACTTCTTGGCAATTAATCAAGCAGCTAAGAATAAGAAAAACACTTAATTCGTTTATCTTACTGGTACGATCAATACTTAGTCTAGTCGAGGCGACACACTTCTTTTTACTGTTTTTTATAAATAATTTTTTATTCATACATCTGTGGTACAGTTACAACAAAGGAATGGTGCATTTTGCATTTTTACCCTACTAGCGATGCCATTTTGCAGTCGACACGATTCTAGCTATAAACGGTATAATAGAAACATCGACTATATAGTGAACAAAATATATGTGTAATTTTATATTTGTTGTTTCAACTATGTCTAATAACAAGTTTTTACTCAGTTTAATAGAATTTGGTTTAATACTATTCACGCACAACTTCGAAGGATTACAGCTTCAAACAGCATCAGTCGTCCTTGTTGTGTAAGCCAAAATCAATTTAAACTTGAAATTTAATTTGCATTGTGGAATTTTTAATCTAGAATTGCTGTTTGTCTACTTACGTTTCTTAAATAATCTAAATAGTTTGCATATCAATATCAAATACCTGGTTACATAACTGAAAAGCCGACAATAGTGTAGACACATAGATTCGGGGTTCGAAGCTTTTCTTTTTTTATTTAGATCGATTCTCATTCAAAAAATTTAACGGCTGGCGACTTACTCAAAATTTCGTCACGCCCTTTCGGTCTAAGGGTTGTAGATGAAACAGGACACTAGGGGAGGACGAGGCAGTCAGATAGCCTTCTTATGTGGCATGTGTTCACACGAACTTGTTCATAAACACAAAACCAACCAAATTCCACAATAAGCCATGCAAGCAAGGATTAACAAATACTACGACATTTAGCAGTATGTATTCGAAATGTTAGTACCTACGGGGGGGGGGATCTGCGGTTGCCGTCTCACAAAGCACTTGTGGCAAATGAGAAATGAGAATATCAGGCTATCCAGATGCGCTTTCTGGATCACTTATCAGGTAAATGTTTATTGATCATCTCGTCGGATGATTGCCAGTCCTGGCACATTGTGCACTAAAGCGAGTCTCAGTGGGCGCTAAACCAACAGCAAAATAATGAGCATCGACCAATACAACAAAGTTCCCTAGAATCAGCAGCAATACTAACAATAAAACAATGCTCAATTCGGCTGCACAATAAAACGACATACAACCTTCATTGCTATGCTACTCAAGCAATAATATAGGTATATTACAAACTTTATTTCGCTCATTTCTTATTAATTCAAATAATTACCACAAGCAACACTGCAAAAGCACATAAAAGTTCTTGGGGTGGACTGCTACCCTCTGTGCTATATTACAGTTTACAGCATTCACACATACACGTTCTCGGGTAATTGACCGCCAGAGCCCGCAATTTTGAAGTTATCCCCGGTCCCTTGAAATAACTTCGGGCACGGTTCAATTTTAGAAATATTTCTAAGGTATTACATTTTAGCGGTTAATTTAGTTGGAGGCCCATTATCATAGGAATATTAATAAATTAATGTTTACAAACAACTCAAAGGACACAAACGTAAATATTAAAACGTACAGCGTCCTTCCAACAAGACTACTATTTGTCCTACTAAATTGAATCACGTTTTTGAGTATTTTACCTCGGTGAACCAGTGAATAAGATATTATTCCTGTATGGACGAGAAAACGTTATATCAATATTTTAACCGAGTTGCTACCAAAAATTACCACCAAAGTGAAAATGTCAGATTTGAGCTGTTCTAAATCAGCTGACCGTAAGTTGTATATTATATTCTGCCATTAAAATTGCAGCACTCATAATATTTGTTTTTAGAAAGTGCATTCACTTCTAAACCCGTGGATATCAATAAACATACGAAAAAAATTGAAAAATATTTATTAATAATCTCTGTTCACCAAACACAAATAACCTCCCCACATAAGTTTGCGTGTCCATAATTAGTTTCAGAAGCTGCAAATTAGAAAGAGCACAGCAAGTTTCAAATAAGGAAGAGCAGTTTGATTCACGTACGCGCTTGATTGTGATACGCGTTTTAGAAATACGACCATTCGAGAAATTCTATTCCAATGTCGCGCGCTTTTGTAGGGAGTGGATTTTGATGGTTATAATATTGCAAACATGGTTGCATTATCCGCAAAGAAATATGATACGCAATCCCAAAGAGGCGTGTGTCTGACGTCACGAGTCGCCCAGGTAAATGGACCACACCCAAAGAAAAATCCCCGCGTTGGGTTGTATGATTCCTATGCATGACTCGTTGCTTGTAGAAGATCACCACTCTCTGGAAATTATACAGCTTCAGGTTGTAGATGTTGTCAGCTTTATAGGTGTCTTGAGTTTCTTTGACTTTCAGAATCATTGTGAGGCCTGGCGGACAACACTAGCTTTCGAAAACGAGGCATTATTTTAACGCCTTGCAATAAAAATGCACTTTGTGGCGTCACCCACTGTCAGCGCACTAGGAGGATCTGTCTGTTTAATGTTCACGAGCTGAATCCCGCACTTTTTGCCCATGTTCAGCACAATTGATTTAGCGGTAACAAAACCCACTTCCCTTACATTGTACTCGCTGAACAAACACTTAGCAAATTCCACGATCGACTTAGCGCAAAATGAAACGTCAACTCTTAGCCGTAATTATGTTCGTAAAAATCAACTTTTCAACACAGTATGCAAAAAATTTTAACAGCTTCAGTTTCTACTAATAAAAGCGAAATTTGACATTTTAAATTTTGCGAAATTTCCGTTTTTTCGAAATTTATGTACCCCTAATCATAACCTTAGATGTAGAATTAATTAGAGCATCCACTGTGTCATTGCTATAGTAGCACCCTTGTGCTCTTTGCTTATTATTGTTGTTACTGGTTGATATAGAATTATGTTAAATTAATTAATATCTTGTGACGATATGATATGCCGTTATTAATTAATTATTTACTATTTAGTCTATTTATTTTGCTAGCTCCGGTAGAACAATGAACTCTCAAATTAGGTTAGATTAAAGTTTTATAAAATAATAATTAATTGATTACATTCTTTTATCTTTGTTATTGTCTTGAGTGTTATTGAGTTTTAAAATAATTATACCTCATAACTTTTGGTGATATAAGAATTTTGTCAAGTGATGAAGTGATACTTTTGATAAATGCCAATGTCAAACTATAAACTTGAAAGTTAAGCAAAATCTGCAAAATTCATATTTTTACAGTTGATATTGCTTTTAAGTAATAATAAATGGTAAGTACTTCTTGTCAATATCTTATACGTTCACGTATTTGACCTTTTAATGTTTATTTACATATACCTCTTATTCTTCAACTTAAGTGTGTTTCCAATACACTTCGGTTTAGCTATGTACATGCGGCCTGCTCATTACTGTGCTCTGTAAAGGCCCGGCAAGTAACGCTCCTATCAACCATTTATAGCGGAAGTTGTTATTAATTGCCCCATTTAGTAGCTTCAACGATCATCCTATGTCTGCGACTCGCTGCCCTGCAGTAAATGCTTCACTTAAAGCTGCGATGAGGGCTTTAATCGGCAATCCAAAGTGCTGAGATTAATAGAATCCTGATCCAAATCATCACACCAACCCAGGAAATCAGATTTTTACAAGAATACAGGAAAACAGCTCGTTTTTGTTAATAGCAAACCATACCTCCAACTGAGTCCGTATCTAAATCAACCTCAGCTATAGATGTGGTTACTATGTTACTCAACTAAATCAGCAGGATGGCCTACATCGGAATACGACGGCGTAGCCGGAGTGCTCAAAATAGAGCAAGTGTTTTAAAGACCAGTTATCCACGAATACTTTACGCTATTTTTTATTATACCTCCAATACTGGAAATAAATTACGCACTAAAAACTTAGAAATAATTTTTGTCGTGATAAATCGAGAGGACATAATAATATTGCTACTATAGTTACGAGAATTATTTACGTTTTTGTCGAGTCCATGTCCGTTGTTGCATTCAGTCGTTTCCTTGACAACCTTTAAAGCTCGGCGAGCTTTAATCGCCTGTATTCGCACGCTCAGGCGTGCTTTAAACGGCGATTCTGATGCAGGTATAATAAAAATCAAATTATTTTATTTAATAAAAATAACTCACCTTCGTTTGTCACCTTGATTAACTTATGACATGCAGCAAAATATCTCTACAAACTAGTAATTCTATTGCTAGAGTTTTCCCACTATCTGTAGCTAAGTAATTCGTTGTAGGAACCAAGTATGCATGCATAAATTAGGTACAAGTTTTTAGTCATCAAGGAATTTTAATTTGAATTCAATTAACCTCCTAACCAGTTTTCAGGAGTAATTGACGTAATAACTAAATTACTTAGAGCTATATGTTTACATAAATTAATTCTCTCCAGCCAAATATAACTTCTATTTCCAGCTTCTTAACGAAAAAACAAGTCAGCAGAAATTGACAATAAATTATCACTTACCTGTTTCTTCTAATTCAACCTGCGGATATGTATAATTTATTTCAAAAACTGTACATTTTTTACAGATTGGGTCGGCATAAGAGATGCATTCAACTTCGAAGCGTATTCCTTATTATAAATCTCAGAAACCTCAGAAAGCATAAATTTGATCTGCTAAAGCCAGATCTTCAAAACAATATTGAAGAAGGGAAACTTAATCCAGTACTTGGGTGAATAACCCAGTACAACATGTGACTAGGCCAGTTAAGATAATGGGACAAACAAACTCTGGGTCCATCGTGTTGCCGATACGGATACCGATACCGCTAGTTTAAACAAACACAGTAACACTGACTGGCTGGAAGAAGTGAGTAACGAAAGAGGATCGCCATCAAATTTTACGTAGAAAAGTTTCAATTTTGGACTCTGGAGCTTAAGATGCAAACCAGAAAGCTCTTACACGGAACCAACCGCTATCGTAATTATTATCTCATTAATTTGGTAATGCAGGCAATGTGGTAATAAATGCCCTTGACTGAATTATTTTTGATCATTTATTTATTTTTTGCTTTAAGGATAATTCAGGAAGCCAGGATTCGATTCATACTCATGTATGTAGACTAACCACACATTAATCGGAAAGTAGCTAGTGGTCTGCATATTACCAATCAAGTTCTGATAAATGAAAATTCTGTAAATAATGTATATACAGGGCCCGGTAATTGAATTTAAGGGTTTTTGATAGGTTGCTATGGAAACATTACTGATGTATTGAAGATGGGAGATAAATCAGCTAAAATTGATATTTATAAATTACTGTGTATTATTATTCCTTTTTAATATTTTATAAAAAGGAAATAATCAGTATTAGTCAATTTCACATATTAAAATTTAATTTAAAAAATTTTACAAGATACGTAACGTAACAGATAACTGTTTCTGCTTCATCAGACATATTAGTGTTTAAAAAGATACATAATTGAAGATAACATGTGCATAAAGATCTGGTAACAATTTCTTCAAATTAATAAAATGTAATATTTTTCGAATTAATTTAAAAAGGATAAGTTTGATTATAGGACATCAAATTGGTTCCTTGAACAATTATATTGGAAAATTTAGATGGAAATTTTTAATTGGTAGGTAAGTGTTTTGTTCATTTTAAGATTGATGAACATACTCTAGTGTTGCGATTTGTGTTGGACAGTTTATCGGGTAGGAACTGAGGTGGTTTTTATTTATTGAGCTTGTGTGGTATTTAATTTAGAGCGTTGTGTATTATTTTTTTTCTCTCTTTTTTTTCCTTCCCATTAGTTCCGAAAGAGGTGTGTTAATTTTACACGTGTAAGTTTGAGGTTACGGTTCATTGTTCTGTTTAAGCGTTTTGTAAACCATAAAGGGTGTTTTAAATTCTTTGATTAAATATTAATGCATGGGTATCTAGGGCAACCTCGTGTTTAGTTCGTTTCAGATGTGGAGGGCGTGATCCCTTGGTCTGTCAATATGGTAAAAATTTGTGCAGAGAATTTAAAAATTAAAATACCGATTTGAATGACCTTTTGCGGCTTTTGGTGGGTACTTTCCGACATATGGTGCACTACTTTTCCACAGAATAGAGTCTCTACATAGGAACTCTACCACAGCATGATTGGTAGCAGAGCCAGTAACTGGCTGTGATTCGTAGAACTCTGTTTTGCCATCTGGTAGTAAAGCTTATAAATACTCCCTAAGTCACTGTACTCTAGACAGATTTCAACACTTGGCATAAGAGTCACTACTTGTTTGATTTATGTACGCTGCCTTTATTAGGTAAATCAGATGAGATTACGTTCACCGCTAATTACTAAAGGCAATAAATACACAAAACTGCAATGTTTGTCCAAACCAAACTTTGAATTAAGAAGTACAAAACATTTGTAAACTTCAACAGCTTTATAAAATTTGGACATCTCTGCAAAATTTGCGAAAACATTTCCACCTGTGCAGTTGATCAGGTGAAGCGTGACTATCATTGTATAGTATTAAAGCAACCATGCCATACTTGATGCTGTTACACACAAGCAACTTGGAATTACTTTAATAGTTATTTAAAAAAACACACAATAACTATTTTTGATATAAAGCAATTAAGGCACACGTACTCTAGACATTGAAAAGTTAGAGGACTCTTGATATTATTAACGGCAATCTTTACTAAATTTTGATCTTCTCAAAATATTCAGCGTATTCCTTGACCATTTGATTGAAAATGCTTGTCATAAATCTGTCCGAACCTTACTAATGACTAACACGTAATGCAACAAATGTGATTGAAATAATCAAGCAGCTGTTTTTTTTCTGTTGATCAACAAATTATTTTCATCGAATATGGCTGTGGAATACTTCCTAATTTATGAATGCCACTGCGTTTATACTTAAAAGTCAAACTTGACATTTGCTTTTTAAATGAGCTATAGTTGCATTCATATATTAGGAAGTATTCCATGACCATATTAGATGAAAATAAATTTTTATCATACTATACTTATATGTTTGGCCCGTCTCCCACAGTAGAATACCGTGTGTTCCGCGCTGTCTGGCTCGTCGCAGTACATACAAGTGTATATTGTTGTGCGACCTATCCCTTTTAAGTAGTTGTCGAAGCACCGGGGCCCAACAAAACTTAGGTCATGTTATGTTCCACCTCTTCGAGTTTCCGTAGTAACCAGGGTTTGATTGTCAGAATCAGTCGCTTTGTTCAGCGGCCTTTCTGTGATTCATCCCAGCTCTTCTGTCAGCCGTTGTCTAGCAATTTGTTTACTTTCTCCATAGTACATTTCCTTCCTTTCAGTGGCCAGGAGTTATATTGGTAGTGTACCTGCTATAACCCGCACCTTGTCAGCCGGGATTGGTCTATAGGCGGCGGATATTCTTATTCCCGTCTGTCTTTGGACCCGTATTATTCTCGTCCTGGTTCTTTCAACCTTCAATGCGTTCTCCCATGTTGGTCCTGTATTATAATATTATTAAATTTGTCATCGAGCACAGCGTTAGTCTCTTGCTAGCTTTAGGGCCGTCTATGTTTGGCATCAACCGCGCTAATGTTAACAGCGTTTTCATCGCTCTTTTGCCGGTAATCTCTATGTGGGTGGCCCAGGTCATTCTCCTATCCAGCCAGGCCCCCAAATACTTTATGGTCGGTTTTTGTTTGATTTCGGTTCCCTGTACTTGCTTTTCGCCGTCTCGTCAGAAGCACGGCATCGGTATTATGAGGTGCCAGCTTGAACTTTCTACTCTCAAACCATACACAAACATCTTCTATGGTCCAATTTGCTTTATAGATTAATTATGTATCTTTCTTGTCTGTGACTACAATTGTAAGCTTCGTTCCTAATTAATCGCCATGAACCTTAATATGAAATTAAAAGCGTTTAATATTAGCGTGTTACGTTACTTGCGCTCTAGAGTGCCCATGGTCGAAGCGCGAACGACACGACGGCTCGTCCGGCGAGCATTTCCACTAACAGGTTTATTCAGAGAGGAAACTCGATAGCTTGCTATCAAGCAAATTATTTGGCGAGACTCGAAGAGAATTATTCCGGGAAAGCGAACTTCGGTTCTCCGACCTGACCTCGCCTTCAGCCGGGGGAGAGCTCCGCTCGCGCCTTAGCTGCTCCACCAGAATTGTACCAGAATTATTCGAGAAGATCTCGATTTAGATTCCCAAAGAATAACCATTAGTTAACCCGTCCCGCTGTCTAAAAATAATTATCCATCCGGTGGATAAAATTACTTTAGGTAAAGAGTCACCAACTTTCCAATAATTTCAAAATTAAAAGCGACGTATACCTGGAGATCGGGGTACGTTATTCAAGCCAATTGATAGTCACGAAAATCCCCATAACTTCGTAATTGAAAGCAACGTATACTTGGAGATCGGAGCACGTCGTTCTAGCCAATTCAGAACCCCGAAACCCTCATAAATTCTTAGCTGAAAGCAATGCATACTTGGGACTCAGGCCCATTGTATTTTTGGCAAACTTATAGCCACAAACCCCCCCCCCCCCCCCCATAATTTCGTAACTATCACGGCGCCGTAGGTGAACAGTGCTTCCAGCAACCGAACTATGTTGTGTAGTAAAGAATTTTTCTAAACGTGCAGGCCCCGCTGTAATTCCACAGCTTGGCCGCGCCAAATTCCTTTGGACCAAAACACAGCCTGAATTTCCCGGCATAACAGGCGACTCCCCAGGTCTAAAATCATCTTACCTTAAGCATTATTATCCGTTGTTGGCATGCGCCGTCTTTCTATATAAACAAGGAGATAACCTCTCGCAATCCGCTGCTATCAGTACCCGAATTCCACAGGTGCACACGTGGGAATATTTCGCCGTCAAGAGAAAGTACCCCAAGGTGGTATATAAACATTTTTCTTTTATTAAATAAAGCCATGGATAAAATCATATATTAGCTACACCGCCTTTTAAATTCGCAGTACTGCCAACAGCCGCCAATTATCCTGGACATTCCAGTGCCCGTCGACCAGTGGAGAACCAAGCCTGCGCTTGCCATTTGGGTGGTCTAGCAGCAAGTGGATTATAATAAGAATTTATTTTGTATATATAATTATAGAAAATGTACACGCTTCTTTTGTCTTATCCTTAATACCTGAACTGTACATAATCGTGAATAAATGTAATTTTTGTTACTTAGTATTCCTTAAATCAGTCAAAGTGAAATTAAGTCGAACATGGGCCCAATCTTAGAGCTACCAATTATTTGGGCAATATTAATTAATGCTGCTATTAATAAATACACCGGGGATAAGCTATTGTCATAACCCCCTCCGATAGCACAAGCCTGAGTATGTCATCATAGAGAATATTCCACAAAATAGAGCCGATTGCCGATCCCTGGAAAACACCACTGTTAACGTTTCTCTCCATAGCTTCTTGACTTGCCGTTATTATTATTTTTCTGTTGTCCCAATAGCTATTAATTATTTCTATTAGATATCTTGCTATTTCTTTCTTTTCTAGACCTCTTAATATATATTTCCACGAGGCCGAGTTAAATGCATTCTTAATATCTAACGTTATGGCTGAGAATTTCTGAAATCTCCCAGGCTCTCTCGATAGACATATCCGTGACTGGTGGTGTTACCCGTAAGCGTATTGTCACAATTCTGTATCCTTCCCCCCATACGCTTTGATCGATTTCTATGCACAGTTGTTTCCATTTATTTTTCTTTGTGGTCTTAATCTCGTTTCTTATTCTTTTTTGGCTTCCATGTATCTTTCACGGGCAATTTCTCTTCTTCGATCTGCGTTATTCGGTTTATTTCTCTGGATTAGACATCTTGGTTTAATACAGATGCACTTCAGTTTGGCTATTTCCCCATTCCACCAGTAACACTGCCGTCTCCTAGAGTTTTTGAGTTTTTTCGGCATAAAGGCGTTGTAGGCTTTAATGGTAATCGTCGTTAGTAATTGAACTGTTGGTTTTGGATTATTGCCGATCTTTTCTTGCAGCGTTGATTCAAACTTTGCTTGGTCTAGTTTATTTACTATCCAGCCGCTGCGCTGGGGCTGGGTCTCGTGGGTTTTCCTAGACCGTTCCGTTGATCGAACACTGTGTATTGGTGGTCACTTGGTGTTTTTTCATCCGTAACCTGCCATTCTACTATCTTTCTGGCTATAGAATGCTGAGCCGTAATCTCCTCTTTTAAACGTTAGAATTCCCGGTGCGTTTATGATTACCAAATCGTGTTCGGCTACCCATTCTCTAAGTAGTAACCCTCGCTCTTTAAGTTTTCCCAACTCTGGGGCCTTGACATTGAAATCGCCTGACATGATGGCTTCTTTCGGTGAACTAGCCATAGGATAAATATAAGTCGTAGACTCCTTTCTCATACTCCTCTAAGCTGCTGTTTGGGGAAAAATAGCAGGTGTCTATCAGCATCTCAACCTCAGGGTAAAACATATTCATATCTCCCTTAATGCATAAATATATATTTTCTACGACACCTACTAAAAGTAGGTTTTTTAACAATCGCTTGTCGAACTGAAAATGACATATTATAAATCAGCGTGCTAAAATTAGAATTAGCACATGTGCTAAAAGTAGACAGCTGCTTTTGAATTTACGTAGTTTAAACTGTTAGTGAGACTATCAATTTATTCTAGGTACTTCTTTCGCGAGAGGTAAAGTGTTTTTACATAATAATTAAAGCATTATGTAATGAATAAAGTAAAATGTGTGAGTAAGTAACTTCTCCGAATTTCTTCAACCTTAATAATGACACGGTCCAATCGCGGAAGTCGTTTGTTATTTAATGTCAATGGCCGTGAAAGACTCAGAAATTATCTAAAATGTGTACTGTTATAATTACCTTTGATAACTAACTTTAATAACTACCGGCTGCAGAAATGGCAGTAGTTATGCTCTTACGGTTTTATGCCGTGTCGATGCGTCATCGTTTATAAAAAGTAAAATTACAAACTCAAAACCGGAAATTTCTAGAATGTTTACAATAACGGAAGGTAAAATTGAAGAAAACAATTGCTTAGAAATTTCATATCGTACAGAAATTTTAAATTCTCTAGCAAAACTGCCGGCATCAATACAATAGACACTATTTTTTTTAAATTCTGATTATCTACACCTTTCTAATGCCAATGGATATACTGGCCATTGCCTTCGGTGACCTCTGAATTTTTATTGGCATGCTTAAAAGGCATAGAAGATGACTTTCCGTTTCTGTCGCAGAAGGATATATACAAGTTCTCTACAAAATATGAAGATAGTCTCGAAGAAAATTCTGGATGAAAATAAAAATACATCCCGGACTGAGACTAAGAATAGAAATATAACTTTTTTAGAAGAAAAACAGTTATCCAAGAAACCAAAAATTGATGACAATATTGCTAAAGACACTGAAGAAACTGCCTTCTGGTGTCAAATGTCTTTAAATGTTGAAATGCTGGAAGAAAACCGAAGCTATCGAAAATTAGCGACTGCAGCATCATCAAATATTGGAATTTCATAATTTGAATAAGTGTGCAATCAATATTCAAGAAAATTAAAATATTTAAATGATTGCTGTTCATTTTTAAAGCACTCAATGCTTTAAGGAATAAATGACATTCCTTTAAGGCACTAGTGCCTTAAAGTATATCATTTCAAAACTAAAATGACAATCTAACTGTCTTTACTTTACCCCGTAGGGCGGCTTGCCATTTCCTGTTTCTATAATTAGTAAACAAGGAAATATAAAAACAGCTTATAATGTAGTTTCGATGTCCCTATTGCGTAATAGAAAACAGAATTGTATGATCACTTCCACGGGGGTTCTCTAATGATACACGAACATCTTCACTACTATTTTCCTTGAAATGTGTGTTATATTTTTTACTTCCTTTTACGATAAAGGAAGTATTGGATTTACCCCAAAAATTCGAAATTGAGTTTTCAACAGATCTTCACGTTTTAGAGTCCCCTGAACCCAAAAAAAGTTGTTTTTTTTCATTGGTATGTCTGTCTGTCTGTCTGTCTGTCTGTCTGTGTGTCTGTCTGTCTGTCTGTGAACAGAATATCTCAAAAACGAAAAAAGGTATGGCGTTGAAACTTGATATGTAAGTTTTGTGTACTATGTAGTTGCGACAGCAAGCTTTTGAAGAAAATCGCATAACCGGAAGTAGGTGTTTACTCTTGTGATTTTTCAGTTTTTTTGAATTTTTTCAAAAACGGCTCTAACAATTTTTTTTAAACTTTACATTTTTAATACATTTTTAATGTGTATTGATGTGAGATAGGTGGTTTTCCAGTTGAATACTTCTAAAATGGGTTTCTTTTGTTTTTTTACTATTTTTTTTATTAACTCCTATTTTAAATAGAACACCCGGTATATTATTACATTTTTGAATTCAGCTTAAAATTCTAGAGAAAATTTGTACCGTTTTCGTAAAATTTTTAATTTTTGAAAATTTTTGACAAATGCTTAAAAATTTAAAATAAAATTTTTGGCTAATTATAAGATCACTGTAAAAGGAAGTTGTGTGCGTGTACCACACCAGATTTTGTCTACTCCTGTAACTAAAATGGCATATAACATAGGTACTAACATACAGTGACATTTTAAACACGCCATTATAACCTGTCGCTGAGGATACTTCTACTTATAGGGTGAAGTTAACAACGACGTTTTAGTCACGGGCTGAAGTTGGATTCAGCTAGAATTTACTTTATTAGCCATAGGCAAAACTGAAATCAAGTTAGTTCTCAACAGTCAACTTTGACGCTTAATAAGCATAATAACATGATGTTCCTTTGTCTAAATTTGTAGTCGTACAAAATATATAGTATGTAACACATTATATAAACTCGTCTATACACTCGTTTATTAGACTCTCGCTTCGCTTGTGCCTAAAAAAGTCGTGACTAAAGTGGGTTTTATAAAACTTGTTACATAGTATACTATTAAATTGATGCATAATACTAAATGGATCAAAATTGTTTTGGAAAAAAAATCAAGGCTGCATTTGATTGTCTCGTGAATGCTCATCTTCAGTACGTAAGCAAAACTACCTATTTTACCCTTCAATAAGGGCCACATCAACGTAAAAACTAAAGCGAAAAGAAAATGTAAGCATCAAGAACGATTCATAGCAAAACCACTACAATTAAAATAGTATGTCTTTTTAGTGTAATATTTAAATAAACCAGTTATTCACTCCTTAATTATGTAACTAGGTATTTAACATTAATATATAAACGATTTGTATGTTTTCAAAAAAGAAAATAAACACAGCAGCAGTTCCGCTAGATCAAAATTCCACAATACAAATTAAATTTCGCGTTAAATTTAGTTCTGCGAAGTTGTAGGTGGTATTAGGCACGAATTTATTAAGTTGAGGAAAAAGTTGTTATTTGAAATGTTTGGTTCCAAACACACGAATATAAAATTACAAATATAATTTGTTTACTAATTAATCGTTGTTTTTAATGACAATTTATGGCACTTTATCAGTAGGTTTTGTAAACACGATGTAAGTTTTTCTGAAAACTTATTACAAATCACCTGCAATCTTGTTACAAATTTAGTGTAAATTTTCCATATCTCAGGCAATACTGCAGAATAACTTGCAATCAATTACCAGTAAAAGAATAAACTTGTCGTGCCAGTAGACCAAAAATGCCAAATGCATGTTTTTATTTTTGAAGTTCGTTCGTAAGATATATGGAAAATCAGAATTGTTTCATAAATATCTTAATAATAAAAAGAAATGTATTCGTCTCAACTAGGCTAAGGTTGTCTAGAGACATGAAAGGGAAATTCTCCCAATTTCGTAATTTAACTTTCTTCAGTATAATAATTTAAAACAGTTGATAATACCAGCAAAAGCAATAAATCAAGTCTTTATCTTATTCTTAATTGCTCTTGACTAATTTTCAAGAAATTAGAAATGTAAAGTAGTATGTAAATACCAAGTTGTTAAACCATAATTGTGGATTTAACATGTTTTTAGTTTTTGGCCTATTAACAAGTTATAATGAAGTGCTTTGCCCCACTCAAACCTTGGAATTTTATTACTTTTATTATCCGGATATAAATGTCCATTAACCAGTGGATAAAATCCGAAAGTGCGTGTGCGTTTTCATTGGTATTTCATCTGAGAAATTATTGTGTCACGTACAATATTTAATTATTATAGTAATTAAATTCTATTCTACTTAGGAACAAGTCTATAATATATAATTTTTTTAAAACTGCATCATACCAGAAAATATAAAAAACCGGTAAGGATAAAAATTGTACCTACACATTTTCTGAGGGGTAAGTGTTAAGTGTTAGACAATAATTCCATAACTGAAATATGTTTTTCAGTAATAATGTATTAAGGGCAAATAATTTTGCCAGTAAAAATGTTTTACGAAAGTATTTTGTTTTGGCAATGTCACAGGACAAACTAACTTGATGAAATTCCTGAACCGAAGGCGAGGGAATTTGTCAAAGTTAGTTTGTCTAGAGACATTGCCAAAAAACAACAAATATTGAGTAAAATATTTTCCTAGCAAAATCATGAGCCCAAAATACAGTTTGTGTACTATTTCCCAAATATCGGTATTGGCAAGCAATGAATATGGCATTTATACTGGCACAATAACAGTTTAAATGACATTTTTGAAATATCACCTTGATTAAAACAACATATTTGGTGGTTGCCAGGAATACACGTGGTAAAAGAAACTGATAAAATCACAACGAAAAATTTTGATTTGTTGCTAAAATCAATAGAATATTTTTTTTAGCTAAGCCTAAAAAATTGTTAAAAAGTCGCTAAAAAGTGGCATCAATGTTGCTGTAGACAAAGAGACAATAATATTTTTAAAAATATTTGGGGTGGTCTACTTGACTTGTGTATTACGATTGCTGTTAAAATAAAAATATTAGCAAAGTCAATTTCAAAACTCTTTTGCATTTTATAAATTACTTAAACCTTATTAAACGACTCTTTCTGACAAGCCACAGAAAGCTCTTCCTCTTTTTCTTCTGGTTTCTAAAGTTAAGTTGTTTTTCTCGTTTTTAAATTTATTTCTTATATATTTCGGTTGCTGAAATTCTGCTACTCCATTTGTATATCAGGTTACATCGTCCACGGTCGGGCTTATGTCTGCACGTCTAGAAACTATTTTAATTAGAGGAAGGCCACCTATGTGGTGGACTAAAAATATAGTTTTTTATTATCTGAATATTTTGCCTAAATCTTATCTATAACTAATACAATTCGTTTTGTATTTGATGGCAAAATAAGGATTTAATTTTCCTGCCGTTTTTAGAATGTTATCCTAAGCAAAGCCTGTCTTCTCTTCTTTTTTGTATTTTACAATTTTAAAATTATTTTTCTTAATTTTTGGTCATGTGACCTATACTCAAAAATAGCTTAGCGTAAGTAAAAAAATGTGTTCTTTTAAATTCCGTAATAAAAAGAAGAGGGTTGCCATTAAATAAAACACATCGATGACGTCATACCTCCTGCGCGGGTCACCCTGTAGGTGATATTCCTTTACCTCTACAATATGTCAATTTAATTAATTCTTCTTTTGTTGATATAGGTAGGTAATAATTTTGGTGAATGTAATTTATACTTAGTTAATTATTATATGAATAATCTTATGAAAACTTTTAATGTTAAACTGAATTTTACAGAAATATCGGACATCGACGAGTTAAAAATCATTACCACTATTAAAACTAAAGCTACTGGTTGTGATGGTATTAGTAATGGTATGATAGAAATGTGTTGTCATTCCCCTTCCAAAAATTAATCACCCTAAAGATTTTAAAGACCTCCACCTTATCAGTATTTTGCCCCGATTTTAGAATATCTTTGAGACAATTTTAGTTCAACAAATTAACCAACATCTTAATCTACATAACATTTCACCATATACTCGATCTGGTTCTAGAGCTAGTTACAGTTGCACAACTACGCTTTCAAATATTACTGATGATATTCTATCAGCTATAGATCCCAATAAGTTATCGGTAGTTGTGCTTCTGGACTATTCTAAGGCCTTTGATACAATTAACCACACTACTTTGATTGCTCTATTACATTTCTTTGGTTTTAACAATAATGCTACTCCTCTAATTAAAAATTATTTGAGCAACAGAGCTCAGAAAGTTATTTTAAATAATAGTATATTACTGCCCGAGATGGGAAGTGTTTCATTACTTCGCGTCTCAATCAGCTACTATCTCGAGACTAAGGAAACTTCCTGTCGAGGTTTGTATACTATTTTATTTACAACCATATATGTAATGTACTTCCCAAGTGAGTGCGGGAAGTAGTGGACGGAAATGTACGACTTCCGGCACTCAAATGAGGTCAGTAATGTTAACATTACATATATGGTTGTAAATAAAAAATATTCTACTGCATGTGCTGTACTTGCTGGCGTTCCACAAGGATCAGTTCTGGGTCCTCTTTTGTATTCAATACATTCACGTTGCTTTTTAAGGCATTGAGATATTCTAAATATAATATATCTGCAGATGATACACAATTATTGTATAGTTTCTGCCCGAACGACGTGGATGCTGCTATTCGGTTAGTCTGTTCAGATATAGATACTTTAATCAAAACTTCGGAGGCAAATAATTTAAAAATTAATGCAAATAAAACTGTAGTTATACCTTTTGGTAAAAATAAAATACCTAAGGGAAACATATAAAGATATAATTTCTATTAAAGTTAAATATGTTAATGTAAAAATGTCCAAAATGAGCTAACACTCTCGGATTATTTATTGATTCAAAATAATCATTTAGAGATCACATCGCAAATTCTATTATGAAAGGTTAAGATATTGCTTTGTGAGTCATTGATTCTATCACAATTTAATTACTGCGATTCTGTATATGGACCCTGCATTTATAGTATAGATGCTAAAAGGATTTAAAATGCATGTTTGAGGCTTATTTTTGGCATTAAAAAATATTAATCTGTTTCTTCTAAGATAAATGAAGTAAAATGAATAACAGAAGAACTCTGTATATTTTATGTTTATTTCAAAAATGATTAATACTGAAACTTCTCCATACCTTTATAATACAATTAAATTTACTTCTACTAGTTATTCATTTGATATTAGAAAAAAAAAACGTAATTGCTATTCCATTGCACTGTGCAAACGATCATTTATATATAATATTGCCAGTTCTTATAACAGTTTAACTAAAAGCTTCAAGTTTTTATGGTTATTCTTGATGGTTAGACAATAATGTAATTTATATTGCTTATATTATTATTATTATTATTATTATTATATTAGAATTTTTCACTCAGAATTAATTAGGCTGTATAACTACCTCGCGTTTTATTACCACTTCTATGACACCTTCTATATTGTACAAGTCTTGCACATTTCTTTCGCAGTTTCCGATGTTTCTCCTTTTACCAATACTTCTATTTGCGTGTACTGGCTACTGATTGCACTTTTTTCTTTGTCTCTTTTCTTCCAGTAATTTTTATCTTTGTTATCTTGATTTGCTAGTTTCTTAAATGCCCCTTTTATATTTTTACCTTTGCCGATTCCAACTGCAGACTCACTGAAATTCAGTAAACTTGTTAAGGGATATGTGAAAAACTAACTCAGCAAAAATGTATTTCAAAGTTGTTGCAATATTGTGCAAACTTACTAACACTAGCTGAAATATACTACAAGCTAAGCCTTACAGTTTTAGTAACATTACCGAAAGCATACTGAAATTTTATAACAATTAATTGAAAACATGCTGTAAGCTTCCTGATTTTTGTGCAAAATTGAAAACTTACTGCAGAGATGAAGAAAGTCCGCTAATGTGTCACTAACAATTTTAAAACCGTCTCTAGTATCATATCTGTTACAAACTTGCTAAAAATATGCTGCAGCTTATCGATATATTTTAAAAACTCAAGGAAGTAAAATGTACTGAAAACTTGAAAATAAATAGCTGAAAACTTGTTGACAGATTGCTCACGATTGTAACAATTGCCGAGTTTTCCGTTTGTTGTTGAGTTCTTGTTGTTTCCCCTGATTTGCTTCTTTGGTTAGCGATTGTTGCTGAGAGTCCCTGATTGCTTCTGATGACTGCTTGATGGCTGATTGTTGCTGTTTGCTTTCCGGTGCCGTTTCGCATCATTGCTGGAAGTAATAAAACACGATCTTGTGTTGTAAAGGTGAAAACGAATCTGTACACTAAGCGCACCGAAGGATTGGAATCAGCGGCTAATGTTAAATCACCACCGAGTTTGTCAATTATTGCTGACTGCATTTATTGAAACAATGCAAATTTCTACGTGCGTGGTGGCATACTATTGTTGTTGCCCTCCTGCTATGTTCGATCTGCGCCATCATCGTAAATTTGTAATTGCCCTCTAATTTAGTCTGCCCAGAGATTTGTTACCTATTTGAATATTGAATTTTGTTGTATACTAGCTAAACTTCTATAATTTTTGGCAACAGTAGAACTGGTTGCATTTGTAGCTTTCGCCTGTAGCGTCGATTGCGTTTGTGGTTTATGCGATTGCTGAAATTAAGTGATGTAACATTTAATGTCGCTAATTAATATCACCCTGTTCGTGTTTACTATGGTTTTGGGTATGGCTAATGCAAGCAATTGAGGTGCCAAACCTTTCTGAAGTCTGTTTCAGGTCGTAGAGAATTGGCTACACTTAATACTGTACTGGTAACCGGGAAAAAATATAGAGAGGAAGTTGAAGGAGAGGAAGCCTGGCAGAGGCAGAGGAGCAGAATTAAAAGAAAAGAGGTGCAAGTTATAGAAATTCGACCTAACGAAAAGGAGGGATACAGCTATGCCTCGATAATGAAACCAATAAAGGAAAAGGTCCAGGTCGAAGATATAGGAATCGATATCAGTAAGGTAACTAAAACAAGAGGGGGTAACGTTAGAATCACGTTTAAAGAAAAGAAAGAAAGGGCGATGCAAGAATTCAAAGAGAAGACTATGAAGGAGCTGGGAAAGGAAGGAACGATGACTAAAAATAGAGGAAGGAGTAATCAAATAATCATTATCCGGGATATTGATATGATAACAACCAAGGAAGAAATTAGAGAGGCCCTGTGTAAAAGCCTACAAATAAAGACTGAAGATATAAAAATTCACACCCTAAAAGAGAATCTAAAGGGAGGGAAACAAGTGGCTACAGTTGAGGTAGCAAAGATGTTACTACAGAAACAGAAGGTTAAGATTGGTTGGACGAGATGTGGAGTGTACGAGCTACTACATCCAACCACGTGCTATAGATGTCATAAACACGGACACATAGGAAAGGACTGCACTCAAGACGTGAATGAGATGAGAGATAAGTATCTAAACTGCGGACAGAAGGGGCACAAAAGAAGTTACTGCAAAAATGAGTAGAGGTA
Organism: Agriotes lineatus; assembly: GCA_940337035.1. Classification (NCBI taxonomy): domain Eukaryota; kingdom Metazoa; phylum Arthropoda; class Insecta; order Coleoptera; family Elateridae; genus Agriotes; species Agriotes lineatus. The sequence goes on from CALNHX010001037.1 coordinate 170,625, forward strand.
ACAAGAGGGGTACCCCAGGGGTCAATACTGGGGCCCCTTTTGTGGAATATCTATTATGATGGCATACTAAAGATGCAGCTGCCAGAAAGCGTAACCGCGATAGGATACGCTGATGACGTAGTGTTGCTTGTAAGGAAAAGAGATGAGGAAATAATGAAAAGTAGAGTTAGAAGAGCACTAAAAAATGTAGATGACTGGATGAGGGAAAGGCGGTTTAAGATGGCACCGCAAAAAACGGAAATGGTGCTGTTAGTGGCAAGAAGGAAAATTAAAGAAATGGAAACTAATATCAACTATGCAAGTATTAAATCAACAGAAACCCTAAAGTACCTGGGAGTAATGTTCAATAGAAACATGACAATGACTGAGCATGTCATACACACTACAAAAAAGGCAGAAGCAGTGGTACAGCAGCTGTCAAGAATAATGCCCCGAATTGGAGAAGCGAAGAGTAGTAAGAGAAAAGTGATTGCAACAGTGGTATACTCCATTGTCTTGTATGCGGCACCAATTTGGAGGAAGGCCATAGAGTATAAGAAATATAGGCAAATGCTAGAAAGGATACAGCGTAGGCTGATGATCGCAATTAGAGGAGCATACAGAAAGACATCCACGGAAGCGTTACAGGCGATTACCGGAACAACTCCGCTGGACCTGATGGTGGAAGAAAGAGTAAAAACATACGAAAGGACGAATGGAATTGGGAAGACGGAAATCAAGGAGGAGATAATAACTAAGTGGCAGACCAGATGGAGTGCACTGGAAGGAAAGGCAGAGTGGACTAGGAAGTTAATACCAGATATAAGCAAATGGGTCAAGAGGAAACACGGGGAAATGGAATACCATATGGCGCAAGTGTTTACAGGGCATGGATGTTTCAACCAATACCTGAGGCGTATTGGGAAAGCAGAGAACGAAGAATGCTGGTATTGTGCAGAAAGAGATACAGCCGAACACACCATGTTTAGATGCATCCGATGGGAAAGAGAAAGAAATATGGTGGAAAAGGCAATTGGGAAAAATATTACAACGGAAAATCTAACAAATATAATGCTAAGAAGTGAAGAGGCATGAGAGAACATACATAAATTTATAAAGAAAATAATGTTGACGAAAGAAGAGGATGAAAGGGTAAGAAAAGCTGAGGAAACTTAAACACCGGACAGAAAACAATGGGAACTAAAGAGTGATCTTGAAGTAATGCCACAGCAGTCCCGAGGTCACTCTTGCTCATCCATGGAAGGGTTTTAGTGGGTAGAAATCCCACAGTCCCCCGCGGAATAGAAGATCTTCCCGCGGGGAGCCTATGAAGGTTTCCCCTCCAAACAAAAAAAAATACTGTAGTGAATTTAAGAGTTCTCGTAAGCTCATGGCCTTATCGGTTGTAAAAAACTTGTTGCCGCCCTCCTGGTAACTTGAACACCCCTTGCGAATTATAGAAAAGAACCGAATCCGTCTTCACTGCAGCTAGTCGGCCCTCCGATGTCTCCTGTAGCCTGAACGTTTCTTTGGTACGATTTGTAGCTTAAGCCTAATATTGTTTGCCGTTCTTAGTAAAAGAATTATATTCTCCGAAATTGGTGGCAATTAATTACATAGAAAATTGTAGGATATCTGGTATAAACGTCACTGCTCGAAGAAGTCACAGGGACTTTTACAAAAGTTTGAAAAAACACCAGACGACACAAATAGTAAGAAAAAAGGTTGAAGCGACACTTAAAACACTTCTGGCAAAAAATTGTAAAAACTCGAGACGAAAATCTATAAATATTTTGGAAAATTTTGAAGCAAATGTGGGGAAAATTTCACTGCTCGAAAAATTACAGGAGTTTTTACAAAAATTACTTAACTTTGGGTAGACTCCCAAGGTTACTGCTAACTAAAAATCCTGGAAAATGTAAACGGAAACCTATGTATATATTGGAAAAATGACAAATAATATGGGGAAAATGTCGCTGCTCGAAGTAATAACGAGATCCTAATGGCAGAAGGTTGCGGGCAGCTAGTAAAATTACTAACGAACAAGCATAAAAAAGGGGGACGAAAACTTATAAATATTTTGGAAATTTTTGCAGAAAGCTTATTGCTCGACAAACTCTCAGGAGCTTTCGTCAAAATCCTAATCGCAGAACGTTGAAGGTACATTAAAAAACGTTTGTAATGAAAAATTCTAAGAAATTGGGACGAAAATTTATGAATGTGTAAACTTTCAGGATCGCTGGAGAAAATCTCAGTGGTCGAAAAATTACAGGAGGTTTCAGAAAAAATCTAATCGCCAAAGGTTGAAGAAACAGGATTTGTCAGAGTCTCTGACAAATTTGCAGTTGTGCTTGAAAAAAATCTACATCAAATAAAACCGGAAACATTTACAAATGGATTGTGTACGCGTGGATTATATCCTTGGAATCCAAATCGTTTAATCACCCCAGAAGACGCAAAAGAGCTTATCAATAAACTAATAAGAGGATTCAGAAAACTACCTAAATAAATTAACATTGAACAAGAGGAAATCATCGACGGGTCATAATCAAACACACTGCCTAATAATAGTTTATCTGAACTATCCGAAGAAATAATAACACCAAATGAATTGCGAAGTGATTACGTAGAATTATATGGACCAGTTACGTTTGATGCTGAAATGTACTGTGTGGAGCTTGACAGTGAAAATTACTATTTACGACTAAATGATAAACATGTAAATGATAAAATACAAACTCCATCTCGGCCAAGTCAAATTATGCATGATAGCTTAAATTTATCTGTTCTTAACAGCGCAGCGGTCTAACCAATAGTTGTTACAATTTCGTCCAACTAGAGTTTATTAATGAAAAGGAACATGAAATAGACTTGAATGACGCCGAAATTGAATATCAAAGTGATACTCTTAATAAGAGTATACATGAATTTATGCAATGACCACAAACTCCAGTTCGAAAAGAAAAAATAATTAAGAAATTGTAGTTTAGATTTAATATTTTTTCTTACTTTGCATATTACTTGTTTATTATTTATTTATTAAAAAAGTATGTATTTATATAAATTTTCATATCTTATAATAGGAATCTCCAAGAACTTATCTATACCATAAAATCAGTGGTCTCTTTCTTTGTATGTATGTATCTTTGTTCGCGATCTCCTCCGAAGATACTGGAATGATTAAATTGAATGATAGCTTTAAATTTTGCTAATTTTTAGGCTTAGATCGTAGGGCGGTTTGTATTTTCCAAAGAAGTACGAAAAAGTAATTTAAAATTAAATAATATTTAATTTAATTAAATCGGGTAATTAGCGAAGCGAAGCGTAGCTCAGGTGATTCACTAGTTCTGAAATAAAATGACATGCAAGAGTAAGCCACATTACAATCACTGTAACCGCTTATGAAAATAACGAAAGTATGATCAAAAATTATTTTCATCTAGTATGGCCATGGAATACTTCCTAATTTATGAATTAAACTACTTTTAAACTAAAATGTCAAACCATGGTCAGCTTCATCCATACCCACTGACGCGTCGTTAGCGGAAACCGATAAAGCTGGCTATGGTCAAACTTGACATTTGCTTTTTAAGTGAGTTATAGTTGCATTCATAAATTAGGAAGTATTCCATGGCCATACTAGATGAAAATAATTTTTCATCATACTATATGTAAGTACAATATGCACTTTTTGCTAATTAGGCGGAACTGGTCTCCCATATCTCTGCCTGGATTTTTTGGGTAGATACTGACTATGAGATATCACTTATGAGTAAGAGGGAAATGTCGTCTGTGAAAGTGATCAAAATAGTTATAGACATTTTTGAGATTTTTTTTTGTTGTTTCGACATTTTTCTGCGGAATTTGGGCCGCCAGCACCGAATGCTGTAAGACAGTAAAACCAAAGTCTCACAAAATCGCTAATAGTATTTACGCGATTAGTAGACCTGCGCAACTTCCCATAAGCTATAAGCACTGAAGTAAACCTCCCTCGAATTTTTGGGCAAATACTGACTATGGAGTATCACTTATGAGTAAGACGGAAATGTCGTCAGTAAAAATGATCAAAATCTTTAGTAATTTTTAAGAAAGAAATGTTTGTCACTTTTTCTACATTTTTTGGTAGGTATATTTGGGCCTCTTGTGAGATGGTAGTTCATGCAACTGCAAGATTGAACGTAAATTTCAATCCGTAATTACATTTGCAAAGAAATTCTGGTAGTAATGAGTTTATTTGGGTAAAGCAGGCAAAGGGCAGAGCTCGTTTTTCATAGATTGGAGTCGATAATTCTAAATTAGCCAAAAATAAGAAGTTTGTGTGAAGTTAAAGCCGAACCACAATAAATAAAACTGTCACAGAAAGGTTTAGAATATGTGCGTGTTAATTGAAGCGTAGATGTCAGAATAATTAAATAGGATATGTTTATGAGCATTTTAAATAAAGGTAACAGAACAGAATTATGATATAATACGTTGCAACGAGCATAAACCAAACAGAACAAGGCAATTATAATTAGGGACCTGCAATATTCGAAAATTTAGTGAAAAGCGAACAGTTAAGAAAATTACAAGAAATGGACACAGCAGGATGTGACACAAAATTGGTGATTGAACAAACAAGTCAGTGTAATTAGACAATTTAAATAACGCAAAGTGTAGTGGCGCTATGAGACAATTTAAAACCGAATTGAAAGGACAATAATTTAGAAATAGCATTTTTGAAAAACATAGTTATAAGACGTATTAGAGTAAGGAGTTATTGTATTGTATTTGGTCAATTTCCGTTTTGTAGAACTTAGATACGCAATTGTTATTAACGACCAGTATCCAGAGACAATTGAATAAATTTATTGAATGACAACCAATTTTTGTGCTTTCTGAAATTTACTTATTTTACCTAGTAAATCATTAATAATATCAATAAAAAGTACACCATTGTGTCAAGAAATTGTTAGTGCACCTGTGAGAATGTGGGGAACATTTTCCCTCACCATAAATAATTTTTCATCGTGACCACATCCCAAGGGCATCGGGGAAGCCAACGCAGTTCCCGAACATCATCCAAGTTCACATTTTGAATTCCTGAGCCCAAGATTTGAGCAGCAACATACTAGCACAGCATATAGGAGGCTTCCACAACGCCAGAAGCACCGCAGGACCCCGTATCCGGCATATATCACCAGGAGCTGCAGTCCGAATGAGCTACCGCAGCCCTGCAAAGAAGTCAGGTTAGTTTTTCAACCAAAATAACGGTATTAGCAACCGAAAATTCGCATGACTACTAGAGCAAACCTTTATGAACAAGACCCAGGCAGAGTTTAGCATCCATCAAAAATCAAATATTCAGTAATTGTCATAATCAAGTTTGAGGTTATGTTGATCCCATAGCGACGCTCCAAAAAACAATTTAATGTTGTAACAACGGAGTGGAGGTTTTTGCCTGCAACAGAATCAGTGACGCTAAAAGCGGGATAATTCAAAATTTACCTGATAAATCGCTCATAAAACACCTTTTATTAGTTTAAATCACAAAAACAAAACACTAACCAAAATAAACCGATTTGTTTCAGGAGTTTGACAGAAATTGCGTCTGCGCGCTAGAGTTAAATTTATATTCTAGTGGCGTATCACACGAGTTTTATATTAACGTATCAGGGAACCCAGGTTTGAGATATGAGTCATCCTGCCTACCGACCTAGCCTTTGTAAGATTAAATTGCAGATGGATGAAGTATAATAAAGGGTATACTACTGTTTACTTTATAAATAATTAACGAACCCAGTGAGTATTTTCAGTCAGCCGAAATTTGACATAAATAAAAGAATATTTGGAGGTAGTGGTAATTGCTACTTATTTTATCATCTTCATTATAATATTACAACACAGATCAAACCATTGCACTTGATATGGAGCCCTGTCGAACTTCAGTTGACCCACACACAAAATGTGTAGTGTTGTTGACTATTATTGCTCAAGGAGCAAACCCAGCCGCTACAATGTAATATCTAAGACAAAATATGCTATTTAGAGGAATATAGGAGAGATCTGGGTTCAATGGAGCGTGTAAAAAATAGAAAATATTCAAAAAAGTAATTTTCTTGCATTCCAGTACCTAGGTATTGCTAACGAAGAGAAAACAACGCTTTTATTGACGGAAATCACAGTGACAGATGTTTTGATTGTAAAACAGTTAATTGATAGTGCAATTGTTGTCAATAATGGACAGAGGAAAGGCAAATCAGAAATTTCGTTTGTTTTCTTTTTTAGTCCTAATCGTAATCAGTTCCAATTGTTGTAATTAGTTAAATGTTATTTTCAAAATAAAAATTGTTAATTATATTAATGTAAATGGTTTTCAATACACGCCAATAACTGAAATTTTATCAGGTGGGCGAACTGAAGCTGGACGGGGCTCGTAGTACAATCGTTTCAAAGCTTTAATGAACATCTCCGTACATTTTCATAAAAATCCGTCGGTTACTTTGGCCGCTATGTGTAGAACATGTATACAGGGCCTGGCAGAATGACGTATCCATTTTCAAAGTTAATTCATTTCATAATATAATGCGATATAAATTCAAATCAAGTAGCCACGCTTTCGCCTTAAATGGAAATTTAAGAAAGTTGTCAAAGTGTTTGTGAAAAATGTCAGTTTAGCTGTGAATATAGAGCATTGGTCAAATATTCAACGTTCTTTTGCGGTTGAAGCTTATTTTTAAAATAACAATTCTGTTGTAACCATCCAGCGTTTATTTCGTCGTTACTTTCATTTAAATCCATGAGATGCAGTTCCTAGTCGAATAACAATTAAAAACTGGGTACACAAGTTTCGCACTACTGCCTCATGTGCCAAAGAAAAAGCAAAAGAAACGAACTCGTTCTGTATGCATACTTGAAAATGCTGAAAGGGTAAGAGCAGTTTCAAGAGTACCAGCCGCGAGAAGGAGGTCACTTGACTGATGTAATGTTGAAAAAATAAAATTTCCGTGTGTCCTGAAGAACCTATTGTTTGATTTTTGAATAAAAATTTAGCTGTTAACAAAAACAACTCAATTTAAAATGGATACTTCATTCTGCCGGACCTTGTATAAGTACATATCCGGAAACGCATTTTCGCCCAGTCGTTTCGCAAGCCTTCGCTTCGCTCGGTCAATTTTTATTAGCTAATCTGCATACTTGATCAGTGCACCTCACATAGCTACTTTTATTTGTGGAAAAACAATCTACTTTGTTTTTTATAGTAGTTGGCAACTGGAAACGGTTTTACAAATATGCCAAGTGGTACTTTGATCCAGTAGTTCTCAATTTTTCCCGTGGCCCCCTGAGAGTATATCATATCACTACGCCTTCTTCAAAATCTTACACCAGAAATATATTCAAAATGTATATCTAAGATCTAGTAGTAACTCTACATTTCCTCTAGAAAACAGAATCTTATTTAGAAGCAAACTTTGTTCACGTGATTCGGTGTCCTTTATCGGGGACCTTTTTATTTTAGGCTGAGAAAATTTTCCCTGAGGCCCCCCATAGATCCTCCGTGCTCTACAATGAGAACCACAGCAGTACAGGTCGCTGAAATGATAATTAAAAAACATTTTTATCTTACAGTAGCACCTATTACCATACATTGTACATCTGTTTTCAGTGACTAAAATGAAGTTTTATTCACTAGTGAGTATAAATGATTTTTATACTCACTAGTTTTATTCACTAGTGAGTATAAATGATTTTTATACTCACTAGTGAGTAAAACTTCATTTTAGGCACTGAAAACAGTTGTATAATGTATTTTATACTCACTAGTGAATAAAGCTTCATTTTAGTCACTGAAAACAGTTTTATAATGTATGGTAATAGGTGCTACTGTAACTATCTATTGTCTGTTTTGCGACATATTCTGATGGCTCAAACTGTTTATCTTACAGTATGATAAAACGTCGTATATCACACGTGAGCGAAATGACATTATAAGCTCGTGAGAAATTGTATCGCTCGTGCTGGGACACTCGCGATTCAAAATTCTCACTCGCAAATAATGATGCATTTCTCTCACTTATAATATAAACTACTATTATACAACAATATTTACCTACATTTTACCATTCTAAAACTCGAAGCTACACATGACGCAATTGATGCAGAAAATGGTTTTAACCATTATCCTAAATGTGCAGCTCTTTGTTTAATAATAAAATTAAAACAATACCAAACTTTTTTGTAACCTCATCATTTTGATTTCCAAGGATTGCCATCAGCGGATTGTTGAATAAAAACCTGTGCACATTTCGGGCCAAAAACTGTCATATAGAGTAGTTTACAATATCAATTCAGTCTTCTCCAATCATCAAATCGCTTCTTCTCGTTTTTTTTTCTGCCTTTCTACCACTCGTAAAATGAAATTGCTTTCATCTTCAGCTGCTGTGTTATCATAAAAAGTGGTGTCTTAAAGTTGTGTATTGTTTCGAATAATGAGAATCAAACTAAAAACCGCTGTAACTATGATTCGAATTAAAAAGTTCAAAAACAACAGTTTTAATGAATATTGAAATTGTAAATTGCTTTAGTAACTACCTGGATACTTAATTACATAACTCACTGGGAACAACATTGCTAATCGATTAAGTCATGCACGTGGTTCCCAAGTTTCCTATCACTCAAACGGTAGATGTTTTTGCTTTTGTAGCAAAGATTCTATGTTTATCTCGTTAATGGCATTCATAGTCAAATCTTTTTTTTTTAATTTATTTGCCAGTTCAACAAAATTATTTGTTATACATAGCATTAATATGAATTATATATACATAGTGTTTACAATATTTACATGATACAAACTAACGCACCAGCTGGTCCAACAGTGGGAAAGGGCTTTATTTGGCTTTTGCCTAGTTAATCTTTATCATCTGTTGCAAAATACAGGTCCTGCGGAAGTTTACGTTTAAGCCGATGATGTATATTCTTTTGCCCTAAACTATAGTGACAAGAGCCTTCGCATGTATGTAAGTTTTGGAAAAATCGTTTGGTTGTTTTTTTCAGATATTCTTGAATTGTTAGCATTTGCAGCTCATAGTGAAGTTGTGTATTACGTACGTACCAAGGAGCATTTACTGTAATTCTGAGTACTTTATTTTGAAGCGATTGTATTTTATTTATGTTTGTTTTTGAGGTGTTGCTCCAGATGACACTAGCGTACATAATCAGAGGACGTATTAGTGACTTGTACATAAGCAAGCAGCATTCAGTCTTCAGATGAGATTTTCGATTTATTAATGGGTACAGTTTCGATAGTCTTGCGTAAGATAGAATGAGTTTTTTATTAATATGGAGTCTCCATGTCAGTCGTGTATCTAGATGCACTCCTAGATATTTTACATCTTCGTTGGTAAGGTTCCATTCAACACGTACCCCGTTTACAGTTATATTTGCAGGGTTTTCGATTTTTCTCAGAGTAAAGATTTTCGCTTCGCATTTGGTGGGATTAAGTGATATGTTCCACTTGTTAAGCCACGTGCTAACTTCGTCGCTTGCTAACTGTAGCTGTTTTATTGAACTGTCAAGATTGTAATTCTGAGCGATTATCACAGTGTCATCAGCGTACATGGCCAAGTTTTCCCGGGTTAACGGAATATCGCTCATAAAGATGTTAAAGAGTATTGGACCTAGTACGCTACCTTGCGGTGCGCCAGCCCTGATTGGTTTGCTATCCGATATTGTTGCATTGACTCGGACCGCAAAGCTTCTCTCATCGAGGAATGAGTATATAGTCGCTTTTAGATAGCTTGGAATTGGCAGTTGGAGAATTTTGTATTTGAGACCTTCCAACCAAACCTTATCAAAGGCTTTGGCTATATCTAGAAATACTGCAGTAGTATATTTCTTATCTTCATACCCAGCCTCTATGATTTCCACAATTCGCTGTAACTGATGTCAAGTAGAATGGTTAGTTTTGAATCCAAACTGAAAACGTGGAAGAACGTTTGCTGCTTCTATATGCTTGTTTAACCTGCTGTAGATTATTCTCTCAAAGATTTTTGTCAAGGTGTTTAAGAGGCTAATAGGTCGATAGCTATCAACTTTCTTCTTATCTTTGCCAGGTTTGGGGAAGACAACCACTATTGCATGTTTCCATGATTTTGGAAAATATCCAACTCGCAAAGAAGCGTTGTATACTGTGGCCAAGAAAGTGAGTACTTTTTTGGTAAGTTGCTTCAAGATTACATTTGTGATAATATCACATCCAGGTGATTTATATTTTGGTAGAGCATCTATAATTTAATTTATTTCAGTAGGAGATGTTGGCGGTATTTGATTTGGGATTGGGAAATGTGTCTCAATGTGAGTAACTACTGAGCAAGTGAAGATATGATTTCCTTTTACTGATGGTGTAAATGACCGCTCTAAATAAACAGCAAAAATGTTGGATTTTTCTTCGTCGGTATAATGTGTTGAGCTGTTTGTTGATATTGGTGGGATATGCTGATCTTCGAGAGTGATTCTTCTAGTAGCCTTCCACATGCCTGGATCGCCGGGTTCTAATGTTTCTATACACTTTTGATAAGTTATAAATCTGTCAGTATCAAGCTCTCTGGTAATTCGGTGAGTCAAATTGTTTAGGTGGTTTTTCACAGTTGGATTTCGGGTTCGATGCCACTCCCGTCGTAATTTGCTTTTCTGTTTTATTAATTCAATTATATACTTTGGTGGTATGTAGGGATTTGCTGGTTTCCTCATTTTGATAACGTAAGTTGCTTCTTAGACACTTGCTTGTATAAAGGATGTATAATGATCAACAGCCTGATCTATATCATTTGAGGTTTGAAGATGAAGTGGATGTTTAATATCTCTGTCAAGAATTTCTTTGAAACTGTTCCAGTCAACTTTGCCGTTAATAAGTTTTGGAATAGCAGGTTTCAAATTAATTGTGCTTAAAAATGTAACACGCACTGGTAGATGATCGGAGTCCAGCTCTTCAATAGGCGTTTAGTAGATCTGCTTCCAGATATTTTTTTGTAACACAATATCCAAAATATCTGGCCGGTGATATGCTCGGTACGGATAGTATGTGTATTCTGTAGGTGCCATTATTTGGAAGTTATATAATATTGAATAGTTGTGCAGATCAACTCCAGCAGGATTATTGACACGGCACCCCCAGAGCGTGTTTTTACTATTTAAGTCTCCTAGTAACAAACTAGGTTCATCAGTATTTAAAAGTGCTTGCGTGTCTTGATTGGTAAGTTTTCTAGTTGGTTGCTTATAGGCGCTAATTATAGTTACGTTGCTGTTATCGTTTAATGAGACTTTTATTGCAGTTGCTTCTATTTTAGTTTCTCTTATACCAACAGGATGATGAATAATACTTCGTTTAGCTAATATAGCCACGCCTCCTGAGGCAATTCTGGCATTGCGGTCACTTTTATAAATATGATAACCTGGTATTTTCAAAGTATCATCTGCTGTTAAATGGGTTTCTGAGATGCATGCAATGTCAACACAATGTCTAGCTAGAAATGCTATGAAGATCGAACGTCGGTTTAGTATTCCGTTTGCATTCCAGTTTAGGATTGTTAAGTTTTGAATTGTTTTATGGGCCATTAAGAATATTCGGGAGAACGTGTGTAATTAAGTAGGTTTTTATTTCAGGAAGGAGGGGGTATGAAGTCAGTGATAATTTTTATTAGATTATTAACTATAGTGGAGTCAGTTGCCTTTGAGGATGGATTAAACTTGTTTTCTAATGGCGTACTGGAATTACTTTGTAATTTCTGAGAGTAGGTTTGGGAAGGGTTGACAAAGGCATTTCTGGTCAGATACCTGTTGGTAGGGATTTGACTGCGTGTAAGGACATCTTTTTGCTGCATGTAGCTGCTGCACCCCCTGTAGTTCGCTGGATGGTTTTCGTTGCAGGCAACGCAGACTGATGGGTCATTAAGGCGCTTTGGACAATCGCTAGTGAGGTGGTTACCAGGACATTTCACGCATCTTGGATTCAGGTGACAGTAAATTTTTGTGTGGCCAAAACGCTGACACTTATGGCACTAAAGTAAATCTGTTGTTTTTCTTCGTGTTTCAACTTTAACAATAGAATAGAATATCTTTTCTAATTTAAATATTTCTCTTGCCTTATCACTGTTGGTAAGCTCAACGACGCAGATATGCAATGGCTTCTTGTCTTTCCCTAGTAAGCGAGTTATTTTATTTACAGGATAGTCTTTTAATTCATTTTGAACTTCCTCAATTGATAAGGAGAGTGGAACATTTTTTATGACAACCGACAGGGGCTTGTTATTTGGATCTCAGAAAGTATGATACTTGATGTCGTTAAGAGTGTAAAATTTTGTAAGCTTTCTATAATCTTCATCGCTACTCAGATTTATACGTAATATGTTTCCACTAAGTGATGTTGTAAAGTTTTCAGTGGCTGTACTTTTTTTTATATCAGAGATTATTTCAGTATATTTCATTTTGTCAGCGTTATGAAGGAATATTGGCCGGATTTTGTTTTTGCGTGTACCTGTTGTTACTTGTAAATTGGGGTTTTCAGATGACTTTTCGTTATTATCGGAATTATCGGTTTGTTAAAGAGGGTAAAATTTATTATGGGTTAGTAGTCGTTCCGGATCCCAGAGATATCTCTTCTGTACTTCAGTGGTTGGTGTGGTAATTTGCTCTAACTTTGGTTTGGCGGTTTGTGATGTTTTATCTTGGTTGTCGATTTCCATTTCTTTTGTAGGTTCGTTCTTATTTATTGTAGCTTCATATACAAGTGTCGCTGGCTTAATTGGAGCTTTGCTGCACATATTGCACGGAGAGATTTGAAGTTGGGGCCACGGTCGGGTGACCCGCCCGCGGCCTACCGCGCTGATAGTTCAAACACTACACAGTATTTATTTAATTTGCTTGTCTAAATTGGATGTAGTTATTCACTAAATTTCACAATTATAAAACCGCTATTAGATTTCACGCATTATTTAGCACGTCCATACGTATTCGTGGCTCGCGAGGGACTATTATAGTCAAATCTAAAGTTAAAGAGGGATCTCGGGCCTCTTTTACTCCTTTCTGACTCACCTACTGCGACCGATGATTCAGAATGATTGTTGAAAGTAGTCATCGCCATATGATAAATATGCAGTTATTCATAGTGGTGAAATTAAAGCAATGTCACAAGTTAGCACCCATTTCTACCTGCTCAATTCCTAAGCATTAGTAGCAGTGAGTTCCATGATCAAATTCCATTTAATATTTCGAAATTCATGATTCTGACATCGCTGAGCCATTACGTGGGTCGTTTCTGCTCACTCCATCTTGATTTTCGTCTTTCCGTTAAGGCCGACTAAGGACCACCTTGCTCGTCTAACTCTTCCGGATGACCTTCTTTTTTCCCTGGGCCCAGTATTTTTCATCATATCGCTTTGTTCTAGCTTGCTTTCATCTGACCATTTGGGTCTACTAGTTCCATTGAGGCATTTAGCGGTTAGGGGCTGTGGAAAACCCGCTTTTTGGATGGTATTCCTGAACCCTTCTCTGTCATGTATTGTATCTTGCGGGATTTCCAATTGGTCCAGGTCCTTGCGGAATGTGGTCGTCCACTTTGCTTTCTCTCTACTTGTTGTACCGAAGATTCTGCTAGTGAGTGTTTGTTGATTCATCCTTGCTAAGTGCCCGTAAACGACTAACACCCGTATGCATAGTCGTTCGCCAGAGGCTCACCGGCGACCCGCCTAAGTTTCGTTATGAATAATATGTTGGTGGCACTGTAAATCTATGTCAAATTCGAGGTTATCGGGTTAGGTTTTGTGTCAGTTTGTGTCAAAACTGACTGTAATCTAACCTGCTAACCTCGAATTTGACATAGACTACAGTGCCACTAACATATTATTCATAACGAAACTTCGGCGAGTCGCCGGCGAGCCGCTGGCGAACGACTATACATAGTCTGCTTCTCATGGAAGTTGTGATGTCATCTATTTGCCCATACATCTCATTATTGTGGCTGATTCTATAACTTCCACCTTCTTCTTGGATTGGACCCAGTATTTTCCTCATAATTTTCCGGTCTTTTAGCTCTAGCTTTCTGAGCTGTCCTTTCTTGTCCATGTTAAGGCATTCGGTAGCGTACAAAACTGAGGGTTTTATTACGGAGCTGTAGTTTTGAGTTTGAGGTTCGGGGAAAAGGACTTAGAACTGCACAAGTATATACCCTGGCACGAGTGGTAAGTTCTTTCGAACTTAGCACAGCGGTTGTCTAAGGCTAAGTCCTCGTTGAGGGGTAAGATTGCAGTCAATTCTGTGATAACCTTCTCTAGAATGCAATTGAGGAGGATGCATGAGAGTCCGTCTCCTTGTTTTACGTCAGTTGTGATCTGGAAGCTCTCAGACAGTTAATCTTAGAACCTGACTTTGGAGATGGTATTCGCCAGGATGGCTTTGATAGGTTAGTGGCCTTGTTGTCCAGGCCCAGTTCTCGGAAGGTCTGGATAAGGGATTGTCGATCGACAGAGTCATATGCCTTTTGGAAGTCTACTAGGATGGCTACCCATGGTTGCCCTGTTCTGTTCTTGTAAGAAAGAGTGGATTTGAGTTAAAAATTTTCATAATTTGACTTGGGTAAAATTAGCTAATGCTATCTGTTTCTTAATTATAACCAAGTATGGATTACACTTAAAGTATGGCCGCTTTTATTAATTAATATTTGTAAAGTGTAAACTTTGAAAAATGTCGTGAAGGAATTTTCGAACCTTTCAAGTACACATGTTAAAGGAAAAATTTAATTGTACGCTAATCCTATTATTTCTATTTTCAGAATGTATTAAACTATTATATTATCATGAACTTTTAAATTAGGTACTGGTGAAGCCATCAAAAGTGGCGAAACGTTTAATAATTTTTTAAACTTTACTTCAAATTTAAATTAAAGCATATTTCACAACTATATGATTTTTATTTATCATCAAAAATCATACATTCTAACTAATGTTTGACTAATATTCTCCTAAACTACTATTCAAAGTGGATTTGAGGTTTCTTATTTGTTCTGCGCATTACCTTGTTTTTCGTTAGCCTGCTTGGTATTCACCTATGAGGGGGTCTATCTGGTGCCCTATTCTAGGAGGGCACGGAAGAGTAGGTGATGTATAGGAGGGAGATCCCACAATAATTGTTGAAGTCGGACTTATTTCCCTTCTTGTAGACGGCGTGTATGATAGCAGTCTTCGGGTAAGGTCTCAGCTTTCCATATATTTGTGAAAATCTCAAGAATGCTCTGGATCAACTGCTCGTCTGCATGTTTCCATAATTCGGCTATGATACCATCTTTTCTTGCCGCCTTGTTGTTCTTGAGGTTTGTGATGATCTCCCGTAATTCCGTCACATCTGTTAGGATTGAGTCGGGGTTTTGCATAAAAGAGGGTTTGAAGTAAAGTCTCTCCTGGGGTTCTTCCGAATTGAGTACTCTGCTAAGACTACAGTGCTGTCTTGATTGTTAACTCGGAGTTTCCCATCAGCTTCTTTAATGTTCTATTTATTGTTGCTTACTATAACAAATATTGTGCTCATCAATATTATCTATTATTGTGCCAATCTGTAAACAATACAACCCATTTACTGCTGCTAACCGTAAGCCTATCAGATGAGCATCAATCCTCTACAAATGCATAGAAAAAATAATAGTCGGGAAACCCACAGATTTTTACAAGTAACTCTATTAGTCCAACCTCTCAACATGGTTTTCTACAAGGTAAATTAGTAATTTCCAGTGTCCTTGTCAGCTTAAACATGTGGACATCTAATTACAACAATGGCATTCCAGCAGATATTATATTCGTTGCGCTTCAAACGGCTGCACTTAAAACTGAATCACTATAGAATGGAGTAAAACTTTATGCAGAAAAGATACTTACAAGTAAGAGTGGATGGTCACCTGTCAAATAAGTATCAGCTGGTCAGCGGAGTTCCCCAAGGACCCACTCTATTTTTAGTGATATGAGACTGCGAAATAAATAATACCACCGAAAAACAGCATGTAAAAAAACAAGAAATAGAGAAATATGAACCCCTAAATGACTACAGACACTTAAATTCCTGTAAGGGTACTCTTCCCCACATAGGAAACAACAACCCACACGGCTAATATCACATAAATGCAATATTATAAAAAATGTTAGGCAACAAATAGATTTGAGAGTGGTACTGTCCGTAGATTTCAAATTGGAGCTTAGTAAATATTTACTATAAATTTATTAAATAACGTATTAAATGACGAAAGTTTCGAAGGACAATCTGCCCTCGTTATTAACGATTAACAATCAAAAAGTAACAAGAAACTTAGCTTTTTTCACGGAGATTGAAAACCACCAACCTCCAATGAATTGCGTGACACTGACGTTTGTTGATTATCTAAACCTACTTGATCTGATCTTTAAGAATCGATAGCCAACTATGGTCTAAAAATATTGCATGAAAGATTCTTTTTGTAAAATTTTGCAAAACAATTTATTGGTGAAAAGTGTTGAAAACTTATTAAAAACTACTAGCAACTTGCGATAAAACTGCTAAAACTTTAATTAGCTAAAATTTTTATTACAACTGGCTGAAAAGGCACTGCAATACATATTTTCTACAAATTTACTACTACCTTAGTAAACACTCGAAAGTCACTGAAAATTTGGTAAGAAATTTAAATTTAAATTTTAACTTAAGACCTTTTCTTGCCAATGTTTTGTTAAAACTTATTGTAAGTGTAAGTGTTTCTACAAACCTGTTAAACGTTTGTGTGACAACTTTGCCAAGATTTACTGTAACTTGTAAAGAGTGATAGGTATTTACTGAAAAAATACCTGAAACTCACTGAGAACTACCTGTTGTAAACTTCCTGCAAAAGAAATTGTAAGCCAAGTCAATACTTTCTAAAAATGCGTGATAAGCTTACTAACAAGTTGGTATAAATTGGTGATGTCGTGTTGTATCTAAACGTTGTTGCACTTCTTTTTATTCCATTAGATGATATTGGGTATATTTATTTGTGCTGATTAGAGTAATCTTTTATTACTTATCTTCCAAACAGAAACTTCACATTTATAGCACATTATACCTACTTATTGTGTTTTAGTCCTCAATCCTTATCAAATATTCAAATTATAGTAGCGACTTACTAAATATAAACATTTGCAATAGTACATGAGGTCTAGGCTTTGACGTGATACTTTAAATTTGAACAAAACGTTTCGTTGATCCTAATTATTCACACGTTTATCCGATCAGCTAGTTTAAAGTATACATGAAACACTATTAATACCCCATTTGTGGTTAAGAAGGATCACTGTCTGCTAAAACATTAATCTGGTTGCCACTTGTAGGGTTTTCGGGCTGAAACTGACTTCAAACAATGTACCAGCAAAGCCAATTTGTTTATATCAAGCTATTGACTTCGAAACACATAAAGACAGAAAGAAGAACAAAGAAAAACATGATTAAATTCTAATACAACCTACATGCGAGATGCCGTCATATATAGCATCGAAATAATTGTCTTTACAACGTAATCAAAATAAATGGCTTTAAAAACGTCTGAACGCCTAAAAGACGGCCCTCGCTTAGAGCCGGATCGGTTAGAATTGAGCACAGTCTACACACATATTATTCGCTGACGGAACACATTTTTTCGCGCTTGCAAAAGCTTCTCGCAATTGAAGGTTTGCTTATCGCTTAATGATCGCAAACATTTCCAGCATCAAGTTTACCTTGAAATCACTGTATGCCCTTGAAGTTGTTTCATCTAAATCTCGGGTGGTGTAATGCCGTGAATCCTCAATAGCGGACAGATTCTCAAGAATTGCGGAATTGGCGTCTCCCAAATTGGATATATGTATATAATATCTTTGAACATAGCACAAAATCTGTGTACTTACCGGTACACCTGGAAAATGCTTTTTCGTACTCACAAACGCATATCCGTACTTTAAACTGCACGCAGCAATTATTTACTTACTGCAGGCTTGTAGCCGCTTCTATTTAACTCGTACGGCAATTTTTACTTAGCCGCCGGCTCTTGGTCCAACGTTGAAACTCCCCTCATCCGGCGAATAGGTTTGGATGTTACATTTAACGAGGCACACACGCAAATTCAATTTACCATACTCTTATAAAGCAGGGTGGGCTTTTTAGCAATTTATATTAAATTCACTGCTTAAATTTGGTTTACACAAGCAAATACATATAATAAAAACACAAGTTAGCTCTTGTATTTAAATATGAAAACAAGCATAACAGGCGCGGGACGCCAGAAGGTCCGTTCCAAACTCACTTTTACACTTCCTGTTGTATCTCTCGTATATTTTTGTATTAAACGTATTATTCCTTCCATTATCAAATGTATTTGTATTATCCTATTCGTGACTATCTTGGTGGAAATCTTTAATTTATAACGCGCTTTTCTTTTCGTTCTGACTTCGCTTACTTCTAAGCTTTTATAAAAACTTTCACATTCTTGTTCCTATAAACGTACCAATTTAAAAATTGCAAACTCCAAGCATAGCGAAAGACATTTTCACGATTTTGTAGATGCTGGCAATTCGGATTCAACACCGAAACCACGATTGCGTGGACAATCAATTAACATAGAGAGCAAGCGCAAATTTGTTGTTGAGCAAGACGTGGTTTGAGTGGAACTTTTCCGCGTAATATGGCAACCGTTTTGGGAGCATTGGCAGCCCTTCTAGACAATTTCGACGTGGTCGTAATTAATAATCATACCGTGCAACTCTAAAATTCCGTTTCCCGTCTCGTTTTTGTGCAGTGGAATTTTTATTTACTATTGACGACTCTATTTAAGCAGCTAGTTAAGTTAATTTCATTTTACTTTCAGTTTTTCCACGGAAGTACAGGCTACTCTTCAAGACTAAAACTTAAGTCTCCAGTTTCTCAGTAGCAGTCAGCAAAAAAGTACCAGAATGGAGCACTCTTTAACAAAGTTCTGGTATCAGTTATACGCTAGACTGAATTTACATGAAAAGATCGTGTAAGTAAGCCTATTATTGCTTAGTACAAAGCTAATTCACCTGTATTTCAGCACGGCACGACCAGCACTCCAAAGCGCCAGAAGCTTTCAGCAAGCGTCTTCAAATTCAACGAACAGCATATCTAAATTTTATCAAGGTTCCAATGTATTTGTGACGGGAGCAACAGGATTTGTCGGAAAGGCCCTTCTCGAGAAGCTGCTGCGATCGTGTAGTGGGATAGCCAACATCTACGTGCTAGTTAGGCCAAAAAAGGGTATGGATGCACAACAACGCATGGAGATGGTACTGGAAAACGCTGTAGGTGGAATTCTTTTGTCCAATAACAAAATTCATTTAATTTTTGGTTTAGATTTTCAACGAGATAAAAGAAAATAATCCAAAGGCCATTGCTAAGGTTAGAGGAATTGTTGGTGATATGGTGCTTCCAGATTTGGGGATAAGTAAAAGCGATAGACATTTGCTTGAACGTAAAATTAATGTGGTGTTTCACTCGGCAGCCACGGTTAGGTAAGAAGTTTATCTGAAAAAACATTGATAAAATTTTAATATTCTAAGTTAGTATGGGTTTGTAGACTGAATGGCAGCATAAAGGAGGCAGTGGAGCTAAACACCAATGGAACAAAACAAATTGTACAATTATGCAAAGCAATGAGCAATTTACAGGTAAATCTTTATTTATTTTCTATGCGAATCAACAAAATATTTTTTAGAGATTGGTATACGTCTCAACTGCGTATAGTAATTCTAACAGAAACCATACAGATGAAATCATCTATGAACCACCATACGATCCCGAAGCACTGATAAATTCTCTAAAACCTCTACCAGAGGATGTCACAGATACAATTTCTGATAAACTTATCGTGAGTACTCCTTGTAGCATAACTTTAAACAACTCATGAATGTTTTCTTAGGGCGACTACGCTAATACCTATACATTTTCTAAGGCTTTGGCAGAGAAACTAGTAGCAGAAACATCAAGTTCACTACCAGTAACCATAGTTCGACCGTCTATAAGTATGTATATATTAATGGAGTTTCTCAATTCCAAATGTTGTTATATATAGTAAGATCAAAAATTAATCTCATCTAGTATGGCTGTGGAAATGCAACCAATGTCTTTAAAATTGGCTTACATACTTATGTTTTATTGAAACTGTCAAATTTTATTATTAAATATTCTTTTTATCCATCTTATTACAATATTGTATTGAAATAAACGAATTTGCACGTAAAAGTAATGTAATTGCCCAACAAATAAGCCTGCGCCGATCGAATAGACACTTCATCTTAAATCTCACCTAAAAATTAAATGCATTGAACCCAGTTATAAAGGCAGAAATGTGTTCTTTCATAGCCACACTAGATGAGATTAATTTTTGATCATACTTTATTTCATACAGTTAGTTTCTCGTGGAAGGAGCCAGTTTCTGGATGGATAGATGGCTTTAGTAACTTAACTGGAGTAATGGTGGCTTGTGCGAAAGGAGCAATTAACACTGAACGGTTTGCAAAAGATTGTAATGTCGATTTAATTCCAATTGATGTCGTAGTGAATACTTTGATAGCTGCCAGTTGGCATGGAGCAATGTTTCGGTAAGAGGAAAAATAATGCGCTTTCAGTACATACATTACTGCCATCTTCTCAGCTTTTATTTGTCCACTTTTAGACAAATCTTTCCCTATTCGTCCCCAGCCGTCTTTGTTTGACCAACTAAGTTGTGGCCGTTCTTTATTTCGTTTTGGCTGCCGAAGATCTTTTGCATCTTGATATGTCCAAAAAATGGTGGCGTTGCATTATCTACTCCTTTAGCTTTGTGTCTCATTCATTCTGTTTCTTTCTGTTCTCTAATTCCATATTTCTCTCACACGGTCCTACAATATAATTACTTTTAAACCATGCCAATATGTCGGTACGCCGGCCACGTAAAAATGCCGAAAACGATCGGGTTTTACGGAGAGTGCCAGTCTCGACCTCATTCTCGCCAAGCGTACTTTTGTTTGCGAGCCCAGGTATGTTGCAACTGCTATTCGTTAATCATTGACGCAGACAGGTGATTTTATACGATATAATTAGAGATTCAAGATTCGCCATCGAGAATGGCGTCCAGTGCTTGGTTGTGCACCAAGGAGCATAAGTGCGTTCTTCATTGTGTTTGTTGCGCATTGCGCCTAAGTATATGCTCAGTTGGCTGTCAGTAGAAATGCGGCATTTGAAGCAGCAGTGTGGGAATCCTTTAATGTTATGATTCTGTGCATGCTGCATTCAAACACCAACGCAGTGGAAATGCTTCTCGAAGATAAGCGTTCATTATAATTCAATATAAATGCGTAGTAGAACTAGCTTTTTGAGTGTAGATAAACAGTATTTTTTGATATAAAAATGCTTATTAGTACAGTTTTCAGCCGCGTGATTTAATTTTATTAAACTTCTAATTAATGGGTAGACATCGTTTAGTATTTAACACTAGTACCTACTATTTAGCAGAAATTATACCTGTTGTTCATTGCTGTATAAATTAATTGGCTTTATTTGAGTAGATTCTTTAAGCTAACGTTTTAGCTCATGGCGAATCATTCCAGATCAATTAATGGATTTATTGCAACAACAGCTTTCTTTACCATGATTGAGGTAAATATACTTAAAATGGTCTCAATGAGCTAGCTGGCAATAAGTGAGGATAAAAGTAATTAATAAAAGCGGAACGGCCTAAGGGACCCTTTCTTACAAGGTTGGATATTGATTTTACTAATGATTGTTAGTGTTGCTTTATTGATGTTAATAGCAATACAGTATCGCTGCCTGCTCTTCGTCGCTATGTTCATCACGTGATCTAACTGCAACGTAGTTTGTATATTCTTCGATGAATTATGTTAAAAAATAATTTTAAGAGATAGCTCATGGGGGTTACAATTCTGTAATAATACAATTGGATTAAACCCAGTTATGAAGGGTGTTGACATAGCTATAGACATAGTTGGATTCTGAAGTCAACCATTTCACACTGTCCTCATAGAAAATCTTCAGCATTCTTATTGAATGGTGTCAGGATCTGAAGCTTTACTTCATTTCCTTCCTTTTATTACAGTTTGCATTTATTCTACCAGAATGCTTAGACTTGTTTAGTAATATGACTGAGGACATTTTGATCGATTGCCATTGATAATGCTTTTTACTTCGTTGTCCACCAATTTCTTCCCTGTTTTTATTTGATATTTATTTATATTATATGTTCCGGTCCTTTCTTCAATAAAGTTGTATCTCTTCCATGTCACCACACTTGTATCTTGCCTATTTTTCTTTGGTTTATCTTATTTTCTTCTTGATTGCATTATTATTATTTCAATATTCATCTTACTTACATGTGAAACAGTTTTTTGGCTTTGCTTAATTGTTTCGCCAGTTATCCAATTATTTCAGGCTTAACCTATATATTTTTAGTTGAATTTTCCAAAGCAGCTTATTTTGTACCTGTATCGAGTTCCTTTCGTTTGCGCGGTGCCCTTTCTGACCTGTGCTATCTCTTATCACAGGTCGTTGTAATGCGAGCTTTCTTTTGAAAACGAATTTTTTGCCCGAGCACTTGCTGTTCTCGCCTCGGCCCGCCGTGTTTGGCGTGGCTGAGGTTTGATTTTAATTAAGTCACATTACGTGCGCTCAACCGATTTCTATGAGCTTTGTGTTCCTAAGGGCTGATTATGATCAGGTACGATGGCTCTTTTCTGTTTTGTTATTCGCATAGTAATTACATTTTTTCTTAGCTCTTAATTACCAGTTTCAACCACGAGTTTATCTCGGAGGCCAAAACACTAGCCTTATCGCATTTTCGACACCTGCTGGGTTCAGCGTATTTGCTGCCTTTTGAGGATGCTTCCGCAGAAATTTTCGGCGCATCCACGGCGATTTCAACAATGGTTGTAGCCGTTTACGTCCAGCTTATGTTTCGAGGTTAGTTAGTGCTACTCCGGGATTAAATATTAACTTATCTTCAATACCTGGATTTTACATTTATACATTTTAAACCCGTAATTATTTGGAATTTAAATTCACACGTTCCGCAATTATTAACATGTAATGTTCAATTTCATACACGCTCTTGTTTTTTACATTTGAATTTTTATGCTTATAGTTAATTATGCTCAGTATTTAAAGTTGCTATTTTGATGTGTATTGACCCTCTGTACAGGTACAGTCACGCTTTTTTATTTTCAATAGCCTAAACAGAAGGATTTATTAAATGACTGTGATAAGCTTATCCCACGAATGATTTGTTGGTAAAGTTATTAAAATAACTCGAAAGGGGTTTTTAACTTTATGCGTGTCGCAACCTTCAGTTTACGTACATAATTTTGTTATAACATTATTTGCATTTTAATTATTCTGATAATTTTTTACTGACACTTCAAGACTTTTTATTACTTATTAATTAAACGCTAGTCACTTGCAGTTTATTTCTGGGGCCCATTTCCTTTCCTTTTTTGAAGAAATTCCAGGGTACACAGCTAATGATTTGAGCCTACGATCCAAGGCCGCCGAAATTTGAGTTAGCTAGGGCCATCGCGGTGAGTAAAGGGTTTTCAGAGCTGCCGTGGTGTATAGACTGTAGGGGGTTTGATCTGCGATGTTTACTACCATTGCTTAATTTTATTAATTAATCGCAGGTCGGCTTCTTTATTGTTTCACATGTAACACTTTAAATCATTTCCACAATGTTGATTTAATTAATTAGATTTAAATAATCCCTTTCTATTTTTTTCACTGCATTTTTCGTTTCTCGATCTCTTCTTCAATATTGAAAGCATCAGATGCGACACTGCATTCATAATCGAAATGTGCTGCTATTTGTTTCTTGTGAAGGGTCTTTCAACAGATCATACCTACTGAAATTTTTCTTTCCTATATTCTTCCTTTTGACTTTGAAAACACCGACTAGAAGATTGCGGTTTGATTGTAAACCGGCACCTAGATATAGTTTGGCTGTTTCTATATCGTTTCTAATACAAGGATGTTGTCAATATGTTTTTGATAATGTTTTTTAGGTATTTAACCTTCTCAGTAGAAGCATAAAGAATACATTCGTCATATCAAATCTCTGTTGATTTTCTCACCCATAGTACCTTTTGCCCTATAAAGATACCCTGCTGTCTTTTTCCGAGTTTTACGTTGAAATCTTCCAGTATTATTGTTAGATTTTATTTAGGCAACCTTTTCAGCAATTGCATAACCTGGTAGTAAAACTTTTTTACTTCTCCATTACTGTGTTCTGTTGTTGGAATAACTTGGGTAATTTTCATATGGATAGAAGTATCATTGCTTTGGGTACACATTTTGAAGCACATTTACAGATTAAAGCCTCCATTTCATTTTGCCGCTGTCCATTAGATGTTGCTGAATTGTATATCCGATGATTATTAATATTATAGTGGGATCAAGGAATTTTATTTCGTGCCATGATCTTTATCTTCGTTCTTTCAGTTGTTGCTTTCCATCTTGTGCTATAGCTTCTAGATTATGCATATTTTATATCGCCACTTGTTAATGATTTTTCTTTTTCATATCATCACCTTCCTTCCAAAGATTCGAGCGGAGACTTACAACTCCGAGATATTTTCTGCTAAACATGTAACGCTACGTAATTTTAGCAAATTTTGTTTTAAATTTAAGATTAAATTCTGATTAGTTTACGTTATTTATTACTTCTCGCGGGTAGCTCTGGTCCAAGGTTGTCAACAGCTGTAGTAAAAGAGTCGAGTCAATTACACAAGTGTTTATTTATTTAACTAAGTTACAAAATCAAATATGGCTTTTAAATATGTATAATGAAATAAACCAAAATAAATCTCTTCCTGTGGACCTCTGCTCTGACTATAAAAAGACCCAAAATTAAATAATCTAACTTCAGCTCGCCGGTCCCGGGTTTCTTCAGATTTTAGGATTAATAGGACACAAGCCGAGATGATTTTGGGGCAATTAATAACTACCCCAGACCGAGCAAGGGAGAACGCTCGCCATGCCAGCTAAACAAATTTGTAAGTTATCAAGCCCGCCGAGACCTTGTTGGACTAGTGCTCATTCAACGAAGGCCGAGAAAAATTATAATTCTCCGGTGCCCGCTGAATGTGCAATTAGAATATTAAGCAAGCTCGTGGCTCGCAGATCGAATAGAATTTAGGCCGCTAGTAATTCCCGATGGACTTTGAACTGCGAGCGTTTATGGCGAGTTGGCGGGAGAAATTATTTATTGACCAGAAGATTTCTCAAGCTACTGGAAAGTTATCCAAATTAATGTAAGCA
The DNA here is from genome assembly GCA_940337035.1 of Agriotes lineatus. Lineage (NCBI taxonomy): Eukaryota > Metazoa > Arthropoda > Insecta > Coleoptera > Elateridae > Agriotes > Agriotes lineatus. Next base: position 195,915 of record CALNHX010001037.1, read on the forward strand.
GCAAGATCTTCCACTGCGCTCAAGTATTAACAGGACAGTGTGAGTTATAAACAGGATTGCTTTGGCAGTTTTACTAACCAAGACAATAAGGGAGGTTTCAGGTCAGGTTGCTTCGGCAGTTTTACTAACTTAGGCAGGGGAGGTTTCTGATCAGATAAGAGTGGCTCGGGCAGTTCAACTTCTCAGTTAGGAGCTGGGAATCGAATTTACTTGATCTGAAAAGGACAGGTAGTTTGGGACAAGATTCTGGTTTTAAGGGACAGGTATCGGGACCGGCGGTAACTGACCGAAGCTCAGGTTCTGGTCTGAATTCTGAAAGTAACGGGTTAAATCTCTTCGTGGACTGAGCGGGAATCGCTCTTTTATATGTTTCCCCATCTCCTTCCACGTCGTTTACCTAGAAAAATCTAAGTGGGACTAAACATGATACTTCGATGCGGCCGTAAAGTAGGTATGCGCGGATCGAGCGGCGCGGTGTAGGGCCGGTTTCACACCATTATCGGACAACCAGCAGGATCTCAGCCGGAATCCTTCAAATTTTTCTTACCCTTTGCTTGGCTCTAAATTTTCGCGCATTTTTGTGACTGTGATAGCGCCTGCAAATTGATAACGGCAATTAAAACGTTCTAAAATAATTTGGAGGCACGCGAAATGTCACAAACATAACTATCATGTACTAGCGATCATTCCTATAGATTTTTAATGTAGTGGTTTCTTCAAACCTTTCACATCCCTATGCCGTTAATCAGTTCAATAGTTCGTCTACCGTCTTAATGCTTACACATTCTCCGTGGGGACAAAAGAAAAACCCCTGTAGTGAAAATGTTACAAGTAGGCCAATGGCTATTTCGATTGCTCTATCTCTATTGTAGCACAGAATCAGATTATATTTCTCCTTTCCATCAATATTTTGATAGCCAATGAGTGGCTATCTAAAAACCCCGCATGTTCTATAGGTTGCTAATAATTTGTTTTGTTATAATTTTTATTAAGAGTTTATGTAATTACGTGAATAGGGTTCTAGGACGGTAACTTTCTATCGGATTTTATGACGAGCAGCAGAACTTTTGCTACATTCCATCGTGAAGATATTTGAGGTTGATGTAGACACTTATTAAACCTGTCTTAAGCGAGAATGTAAGCGTTATGTCTCAATTTTTAGCTAGTTGCAGATTACTTTGCCTTTTTCAGTTGGCTTTGGCTTTTGCTTACTACAATTTTCGATGTACTGTTTCCCTTCTGAATTGGCATATTTTATGTTTGTTTACAGTACTTGGTTCTTCTATGATGTATATGTATAAATATTTATAGAATTGTTCGGTTACGAAGATAATTTACATCTTCTAAAACTTTTTATATTATGTCCAATGAATTTTATTATTAAACTCGGTTTTTTACAATTTGTCCTTCTTTGCTTTACTTATAATTATTATAATTATAATTATTCTGCAATTCTACCTCCGTTTGCAAATATATTTTTTGCATTACCACTTGGTGGCCACTGTTAGTAAAAAAACGTGTTCAGGACGCACACATTTTTATATGAAGACAACCTCTAGATTTTGTTTTCATTACTCCAGTTAGTAGGAGATATCCATGTCCACTGTTTGTTTCGGCTTTTAACAAAGACGGTATAATTTATTGCATACATTATTTTGTTCTAGGTAGTGCATTGCTGTGTGCACTCTATAATCTCTCTTGCCAAAGCAAATGTTTCTATACTCTCCTTTTCTTCCTAACTTTTTGGCTACCATCATTATCGGTTGGACCTGCGTTGCTTGGGCATACTTCGGTTCGACTTCTTAACAATTGTTAGTATTAAGTAAGCTATTTTTGGAAGCTCTTTTCCTTATCATAAATTTAACACCTCCTTCCCTGCTCTCTTCTTTCCAATACAAGGTGTCTCCAGATGGTAGTTCTATCAGTTGGTCGCTTTTCTTCCCTTATATCTAGAATATCTCTTTATTTTTAATTTTTCATGTAATCAATGTAGTTTTTCTTCTATTCTCATTGATTTGTGTATTTATATTATTTCAAGGTGGACCACAAACGTTCTTTCTTTTGCAATTTTTATGGTAGTTTTTAACTTCAGAGTTTTTGAACGAACAAACGATTTATAATAATCCAATATCGTATTGCTTATGGAGGATAGATTAAACCTATTAATCAAAATCAACGATTTCAGATCTACTAAACTGAAGATATACAATTGTACCAGTTGTGAAATTAATCCCATAACCTGGGGGATGTTTTTTGATCTAACTGTGAAAAACGCGAGGATATACCCGACTCAGCACGTCGTTTTTTATCCGAATTTGAAGCCAACAGTTAACAAGAATATAAATAAACTTAAAGCGGTGCTATTTCTGTACATCCCAGCTTACTTATCGGATATTTATTTGTTCTGTTTAGGAAAGAGGCCTAAGTACGACCCATTACTCCTATTTTGAGTTCATTTCACAGGCCATTATGTTACAGCAATGTCCGTCGCTGCAAACAACTATACGAATTATGGCGCGAATCTGAATTTTGTCTATTGCATAACCGCACATTTGGTGCCACTGGTTTTAAAGAACTCGTGCAAGCTGTGAAAGAAGCAGAAGATGGGAAAAACTTCGATATAGACATGAGAGTCGACAATGGATTCGATTGGGACAGCTATATTCGGGAGTGCTATTTGGGAATGAGGCAGTTCATTCTGAAAGATGACATTTCCAGTTTACCGAAAGCTAGAAGAAAATTGAATAGGTAAATGCTGTTCAAGTTGTTTTATTTTAAAAATCGACCCATGATGTAATGTGAATAAGAAGTTGCCAATTTTAAAGGAGAAGAAACTGTTTGTGACCTTTTTTATGGTTTTAGTCATACTTCTTAGAACCCCGCTAATTTAATTTTGTTTTAGGTTGTATTGGACCAAAACAGCAGTTCAAGTTATTTCTGTGGGTACTCTAATAGGACTGTTATCAAACATATAGTACAAGTTAAGTAATCACAACTATTACAAGGTGAGGTTATTGAAGTGGACAAAAACGCTTGCATGTAATTTATTGTAGAAAAGTTATTAAAAAAACAGAAATTGAAATTATAATCCGGTTGGGCTTCCTCCACCTCCAACAAGATTTTACTCTCTTTTTCCAGGGCATTAGAGCTAGTTACAAATATATATTTTCTTATGGTAGCTTAATTTAGTTATTTAATTAAAATAGTATGATTTTTTACACTACCTTTACATCCACATATTATATTAAACTACCTCTTAAACTATTATTTTAACAAGTATTCCATTAGCTAACATATTCGAGAGCTTTAAGCTAAACTTATTCAACGACTGGCTGTTCAGCTTGTTGCATCTATAGACCTGCTTCTATATTGCGGTTCTACTTGTAAATTTCTGTAAATAAGTGTGATTTTAACCGTATACACAGACTCCTCTGAATTTCAACAAAAATTATAATTTTGTAAAATTTTACCTGGTATATTACGCCGTATTAAAATTATTGTAATTGGTTTTGCAAGTTTTATTTTTACACCTCTGACTTGTACAGATTCATGATTCTGAAAAAGGTTAAAACATTTAAAACGTGGAAAATTTTTATTGAAAATAATGAAGAAATTCTATTAGAGAGTATGAGAAGCTACCAATAAAGTAAAGCACATCTAAAAGCAGAACCTAAAAATTTCCAAAACTGGGAACCGGAAATAACTTTACCCTGAAATTATATACGGTTCAAACTAATGTTTGCCCATGAAATAGACAATTGTGTGAAATTTTACAGAAATTAATTGAAACGCAAAGCTAGTTCGTAATATGTAATATTTAAACTATTTGCAACTCTTAGCATTGGTGTTATATCACTAGGTCAAGTTGCAATATATTGTTTCCGAGCCAGGAGTTTTTGCAGGCGTTTTTGTGTTGCGCTTACGTCAGGTAAGTTTCTAGGTCCCATAGTAGCAAAAATACGACACCAATAATCTGTATTTAAGCTGTGTACCTTTATTTGATTTTTTAATACATTTTCTATCAATGAGATGCATTCTTCATTTGTGAATTGGCGCAGGCTATCAATGTCTTAAAGGGGTACTTAGACCTGACTACTCTATTCTTACCCTATAACCTTTCATCTCTTCACCAAGATTCAAACCCTTCAGTAACATAACCTGGTCTTATAACTCTACAATTTACATTTATGAAGTGCTTCCTGAACAAGTGCAAGAAATTAAGAAGACTTCTAAGTTTTGGGTGAGCTTAATTTACTGCCAGTACGAAGATAGAAGAATAGAAGAAATTATACAAATCGGAAATTGCACAAATTCACACAGGGATTTCAGACATATACTGAACATTTTCGAAAAGAAGAAGAATGCCAATCGTAAATCAATAATTACCATAACTATAGTAGAGGTAAGCCACATGCACAATGATGACGTAAAAAGCAAACAGCGACTAAAACAGTTCGTATCCTAAATGCAGCGAATCTAGAGAGAGAAAAGGAACATTTATTTGACTACTTGCAGAAAAATAGATATACAACCACCGCCATACGCAAAGCGCTAAACAAAACTATGACTCAAAAAGCTTAAGGGGAATCCACACCTCTGGAAGGTTTAGCCTTCCTATCTTATAGTAAAAGTTTAACTGATAAGATATCAGGTGCCCTAAAGCGACGCAACATCAAAACTATGTTTACGAGCAATGAAACATTGGGTAACGGTTTCAGGTCAGTAAAAGACAAAATATCAAGTTTAAAAATGCTGGCGTATATCACATTTCTTGTTCTTACGGCTCGAATTACATTGGACAGACTGGTCGTTCCGTTGACCTAAGACTTCAAGAACGTAAAGGCGAATGCAAACACAAACGCATTACAAAATCAACCGTAGCTGAACACTTCCCGCGAGTGTGTCAGCTTTTCTCTTACATTTGGATCAACCTTCTATATTGTACTTCAAAGATCATACGCTATAAAAGTGTCCTCGGGGAAGAAAACTTATAAACTTCGCTACATACAGTGCGACTGTAAAGTCTAGAACTATCGAAATAAAACTTTTATCAAATGTTTTTTAAAGAAATCCTCGCGCACCGTACTCGTTCCAATGTCTCGATGGCGCAGATGAAAAAGTCGATGTGGTTACAATCTGCTTCGCAGATGAGGCGGAGTTCGAATCCCCCCTGCGGACCACATTTTTTTATTTGAAAATGTATTTAATGTATTAGAAAAGTGAAGATATTTTTACTCCTAACTTAATTTCATTTTTAGAATTATTTAGTGTCATAACACTTGTTTTCTTTACGAAAGTATCCTCATAAAACTATAAACTAGCCCAGACAATGCCGCCTTGGCAATTGATTTTGCTTGCAGAAAGCGGACCGCTGGGCTCGTGCCCATCTGAAAATTTCCTGGTTTCCCGGTTGTTCCATCCGCCCCTAATTCTGAGTAATTCAAGATAGAATATTATGTCAACAATATTAAAACATTGCGCTTAACCGTCATTTTGCTAAAGGAATATATGTTTATCGAATATACAGCTTTGCTCAATTTTGTGTCACAACGTCCACTGCGAGGGAAGTTTGGAGTAAAGCCCTTTAGAGATTTTTTATTTCATGTAATTTGGTACAAGGTATTGTAGCAGTAAAATTACTGACGATTCCTTACATGATAAGATCTACTTCTAGAAAAATACACTTAGATAAATTCAAAAAATGCGGTCTAGTCAACCCCAACTTCCCCTACTCTTAGAAAATATATTTATTGGAATTAATGAGAATCCCATAAGTTTACTGCCACGGATCATGCGTATTCAATTTCCGATTTTATCAACTGTTACATGTGCTAAATTAAAACACTTATTACTGAAAAACCATGATAACTTAACAATAAAGATGTGGCGTGTTTAATTCCACCACATTAATTGTCCATAAACAAAACCTAAATAATTAATTTTCATAACGGTAATATAACCTAACTTTTTAAATAAATAGGCTCGCAATCCTAACTTAACTTTTTATTGCAGATATATTGCAATTTCAAAATGTGATCTTGTACAATTTAACGCTGAAGAAGGTTCTTATAATAGCCGAATATACAGGGTGTCAAGAGAGTCAACCGTGTCACTTCTGGAGATGCTAGGAGACGCTATATGGAGTCGAAAAGTCCTAATCCATTTTTCGCTTAGAAGCATAATTTCTTCAGAATTCACTGTTGAAATTGGTACCGCAAATTTTGTGAATCGCTGTGTGGTACCTACTGCGTTTTTAGTTTTATATGTTTTTTTTGTCAATTAATGTCAATGTAATAAATAATTGCGTGTTTGACTTTTATAGAAAAATATACACCGTGCAGGAGTATGCGGATATGTTTTTTGTGTATGATGTTCTGGTGAAGTTGGGTCTGTGAAAACGTCGATATTTTGTCTTCATCGTTGGTTTTAAAATTATCAAACTCTATCTTAAAAGCTAATAAATTATGTATGTAGACGCATATGCGACAATTGTTTTCCCAGTCTCTCAAGACACTGCGTCAAGCCTCCAATTTAAGGCAAAGTACAGCAGTTCTCAACTTTTTCTTTTTAATTTTCAACATTCGTTTTTACGAAACCTATGCTTCTAAGCCAAAAATGGATTAGGACTTTACGACTTCATATAGCGTCCCCTAGCATCTCCAGAAGTGACACGGTTGACTTTCCTGACACCCTGTATATTGTGTATGAAAATTTTAAATAGAAGTTTTAATCAACATTAATGGCTACTGTAATAGCTCAACAAAATTTTTTAAAATAAACAAAGGTAGTCACTGCTACTAAAATGTGCCAACACTAATTTATAATACAATATAAAACTGCAGGAGTTTTTTTTTTATTATTTATACCATTTGTAAGGAAGTTTGTATTTTTACGGATAATGTTGTGTCATCATCTGTATATGATCGAATGCGGAAACGAAACGTAAAAGTTATTACTGTTGGGGTTGTTCTTGGTATGCAGTAGGTCAATTGCACGATTCGAAATGAACAGACCAGGTATTTGCCTTCATCTTTAGGGTTCGAAAAGATCCATCACCTACGACGTTCAATCATGATGCTGTTGTAGTTTTGACATTATATGAGCATAACACCGATATGGACTGCTTAGAACCCGTTTCGGCCGTGATCGTTTTGTTTTTTCTTTTTCAATATTTCTATTGTTCACTTTAAAATTACCAACATTAGCCGAAGCTGGTGTTATTATGATGAGGGTTTATATGTCTACTCCAGTGTTGGTCTAATTAATTTAAATTAAAATTTAGAGATTCCTTTCTACTTCAAAGAATTAAGATCATTATGTTATCTTAGGTAGGCTTTACTAGATCACCGAAGAAATTCATTCACAAATCCATCCCAGGGCGGAGGGCAGTTTTAGAAATGAAGATAAAAAATTCAAAGTTTCTTTTAGGGTTGGCTTGGTTGAGGTGCACAGGACAATTTTTTGCACGATAGAACGATTTTACTTAGTTATGTACCGCGTTTGTTGCAAAATCAGTAAGTTATGTTTACTGTTCTAAAACGGTAAGTAAAAATTCGAGGTTAGCAGGTTAAGTTTTGCGTCAGTTTTGACACAGACTGGCGCAAAACCTAACCTGCTAACCTTGAATATGACATACACTTACAGTGCCGCCAACATATTATCAGCGTACATAAATCAAACAAGTAGATACACTCAGTGTCGGTTCCTTTGATGTCAAAATGCCAATTTGAATAACAATGAACGGCTCCTAGGGGATACTTTCCGATATTACCAACAGATGGCGCCACTACTTTACCACATCATGATTGGTAGCAGAGACAGTAACTGGCTGTGATTGGTAGAACTTTGTTCTGCCATCTGATAGTCAAGCTAAGAAATACCCCCCGAGTTACTGTCCCAGACATTCTAGACAGGTTTCAACATTTGGCATGAGTGTCGCTGCTTGTTTAATTTATGTACGCTGATATTATTCTGTGGTATAATGTCACATTTTACTGACGTTTGTAGAAATAGTATATTATGTTATTAGCAGCAAAAGTTATACTTTATGTGGCGAGGCTGGACGGGTTATCTGCCGAGCTTGCGAGGCAGATAAGTACAGCCGAGCCACATAAAGATACTTTTGCTCAGAATAACATATAGTATTTTTTCTTCAAACGTTTTTATAACAAATTATTAACAATTTTGTGAACAAAATTCGAAAAAAATTACTCGATCTCGTCAGCGGCAGATAATATTATCTGCCGCTGACGAGCGGCAGATAAAGTTGTGAGCGGCAGATAATAGCTTTATCTGCCGCTGACGAGCGGTAGATAAAGTCGTCAGCGGCAGAAAATAACTTTATCTGCCGCTCGTCAGCGACAGATAATATTATCTGCCGCTTGGCAATAAAGTAACAGTTTAGCATCATCAATCCAGCAGTATAATACCATATTTTACTGCTGTTTGAAGAAAAAATACATTTCTATCGTGCAAAAAACGTCATAAGTATCACGAACGTTGAGGAATTAGCGATCTCAGACAATAATTGGAGTCGTCGCTTCCCTCCTCCTCCAAACAATTGTCTTCGATCGGTAAAATGTCCTTACCGTTCTTAATACTTGATATACTATAAAGTAAGACAAATTGTTCAAAAAGTCTTTAAAACGAATAGGTTGTATTGATTTAGAGCAGTCATTTGACAAGATATCAAATTACGTAGTATAGGATACGCTGCACAAAAGAAAAGTATCTGTCGAATTACAGCCATAAAATGCAAATCCACAGTTTTTTTAAATTTATTGTGAGGAATAAATTCCGTTGCAGGTATTACAGCTAATAATGCAAATGCTTGTAAGTTTATACCAGTTAGGTCCTATAATGTCGTAAGGTCACTGTATGCAAATAAACATGTTATAAATGTTAGGTGTTTCATAATTATGAAGATTAATTTTTTTATACCTGAAATCATTGTACCTATTTTTATAGTTAGTTATAGCCATTAAATCTAAATATTTTTCGAGTATTAGTACTTACCTAAAAATTTCATCTCTCTGGATTATATTTGGAATAAAAGCAAATCGCCAAAAAATAGTTTCAGTCGGTAACAACGCAGTACGACTTACTTACTCTAGCTACATTTTGTCTATTAGTGTTACTTGGCCTGCTTTATTGTTTAAATTGAAAACGATATAGAGAATAGACGATTTTTCTTCGTGTTTTTGATAGATAGTATTGAATTTAATAATATAACTAGAAACTGGTATTTATTATAAACAAAGACTGAATTGTACAAACGTAAATTTATAATACAAAATAAAATTTCAGGAAATATTCATTTATTGTGTATACTACTTCTCAAGGAATTTTGTATTTTTTTGATAGTGTTGTGTCATAGTGTACATGTATTTGTCCAAAAGATGAAACGAAGTTACAATTCATATTAGTGTAAAGTGTGTTTCAAAAATTATTAATGTCACACATGTTCGTCTTCGGCTTGCAGCGCTATGACATTCAATCTTGCTACGCTTGAACTTTTGACATTCTAAGAGCATATTTATATTATGTGCATCACACCCACTGCTTAGTATTACCTAGAACCCGTTTTAACCATGCGAATTATGTATTTTCCCATTTCAATAGTTCTATTGTGTACCCTAAAATTAGCAGAATTAGGTTTTGTTGCTTATCCCGAGGGGTATATCTACTATGATATTGATGAAATTGGCGGAGAAGGAAAGTATCACGTAAAGTAAGTACCTACAAGTAATTCCATTCTGTGTAATTTAGTCCAGTCAAATGGTGCTCAAAAAGAGAGAATAGGGGAAAATTTTGGTGGAGTTTTGATATTTTGTTCCTATATGTTTTTTGGATCGCTGTACACGAATATCAGATTTTCCAGAACTTTGACCGGAAACACGGTTTTTTATAGCAAAAACGGTGTAAAAACCGATTTTTTTTTGTTTTTCTAAAATTACTCAAAAGCTATCCAATTTCGAAAATATTGAACCTATTTGAAATAAAAGAGGATAAAATTTCATACATTTTATGTACTAGAGGTTTTTTCCTCCGATCAATCGTTCAGCCGAGAGTGTACCACGAAATTATAGTCGAGTCAAATGGTAGAAAATCGGGGAAAGTTTTGGAGTTTTGATATTTCGTTCCTATATATTTTTTGGGTCGCTGTAAGCAAATATCAGGTTTGCCAACATTTCATTTATGAAGATTCATGACACAATTTTTGATTTACGAAAAATGCTTAGTTTTCGAGTTACTTTGAAATAAACTGGAATAATTCCCTTTTTTTGCTTTTAACACCTAACTTCGCGGCGCTCTCGCGGCTGAAGGATTGGTCGGAGAAAAAAACCTCAAAGAAATAAAATTTAGGAAATTTTATGTTCTTTCATTTCATATAGGTTCAACGTTTACGAAAAATGGATACCTTTCTCGTAATTTTAGAAAAACTAAAAATAATCGGTTTTTTACACCGTTTTTGCTTAAAAAAACATGTTTCCGGTCAAAATGTTTGTTGGAAAACCTGATATTCGTGTACAGCCACCCAAAAAAACATATAGGAACCAAATATCATAACTCCACCTAAGCTTTCCCCTATTGTTTACCATTTAAGTGGACTATTAACATTTCAGGTAGGCAAGTACAAACCAAGGCAAAGCTGCGGCTTGTTGCATGCCGAAAATGTTAACAGGTCCTTACATTCCTTGTTACTTAAATAGCTATTAAATTTTCGAAATTTTTCTGGATTTTTGAAAAAAATCGTTTGGTTTGTCATCTGTCACCAGGATTAATTTTCGTGAGTCGTGTTTCCTGTGAGTGTCACACGTCATATAAACACTTGCAATTATAAACAAAACGTCTAAGTCTGCATTTTGCGTTGTGAATTTTATTATCCTAGGAACTTAATAATAATGTTAAGTTCCGTTGTCAAGAGAAAGCAGCAAACAAATATAATCACCGACTTACAAGTTTTTGTTACTAAGGCTGTATCACTGACTTACATGATCAGCAGCGGGAAACATACATTTAGAAATGCCTATTTGTTTCACTGAAGAAATATTTTATCTTAGGTGGAAGTTGCCAGATCAACAAAGAATAGAATCTACATATCCGTTAAAGACAGCAAATTGCGATGGTTATAATGGCGTTGAAGGGTATTACGCCTATTCCCTTGGAGGAAAATACTTCAAGGTTTCCTTTAGCTCGGACGCTAATGGCTATCATCCGAAGGTGGAGTTATTTAAACCTCAGTAAGTTATCTTATTTCAGTGGTCTGTTACAAATTGCATATCTTCTACATTTCAAAGGGTCACTTTCCTCATAAAAATTTCAGTAAGTAACCACAGATTTTGTTTCCATTAGAAAGTATCGTGTTCGTGAAGTTGTAATTTCATATTTCTGATTATAATATATGTTAATTGCTCCAAATTGTGCTGTTAAATGAAATCCAAATGAAAGTACAACTTCCCGCTATACCATAGCTACAGGGTGATTCATAAGTATGATCATTAAATTTAAGGGTCGTTAGAGAGCATCAAACAAAACAACTTTACATGATAACTATACGTCACAAATTCATAATAATCCCACAAAAAATTAAAACGTTTAATTGCTCAAAGTGATTGATGGTCACTGGAATAAATTTTTATGAACTTAAGTTCGTACATGTGGTTGGTTGCAATGAGACCCAATTTAGATAAAATGCAGGAGCAAAAAACATTTATTTAGATATTGGGTGCATCAGGTTAATGTACTCTTACTGATTTAACCAGTGGTTCTCAAAAGCTTTCACCAGGCCCTAATGCGATTTTTTCCGTAAGCTCTTAATTTTTAGTGCAATATAGATCAGTATACATGCATTTAATTTAATAGCCATTCATAAGTATGGATCGCCCTGTATATATAAATGAATATGTTGTGATGATTTCGGAGGCTTTCACGGCCATTGTCATTAAGTAAAAAACGACTTCCGGGATAGGACCGTGTCATTATTGAGGTCGAAGAACTCAACGTTTCGTCCACTTTCGTAAGGGGCTTCATCAGCAGGAAAAGGCAAAATAGCAAGGTAACTCAACGTGTTAACCAGGCCAGAGGCGAAAGTCGACTAACGATCGGAAGGAGAAAGGCGAAGAATTTACAGACAAGCGCCGTCGCGGTTCAGTAGCGGTGGGCTGGGCTTATGAATTAGCACTTTCCACATAGAAGGAACAAAAAAGCCTTCGTTCGGATTGAGACTGTTAGGGTGTTTGTAAATCTCAATGGCTTTGCGAATCTTTCTGCTAAAGAAGAATGGGGATTTGCAGATGATGGAAGTTTCATCAAAAAGGATCTTATGGCCAGTATCACGCTGGTGTTCGACGATGGCTGATGATAAAACGAGACCCGACAGCGCTGTTCTCAGAGATTGAAGTTTTTACTGCAATGTATACAGCATTAAAACAGCAAAAGACTCTATAGACACCTTTAAAGGACATAGTGTTTAATTTATCTTTAGGTGTAGGGAGATTGTACTCGGGAGTTTGAATACTGTTTTAATGTTTTATTTTAGAAGAAACTTTCCAACGCGATCGATGACTTGGTGGATATAAGGAAGAAAGACTATTGCTGCAGGAAGATCGGTTTTTGGAGGTTTGGATGGCCGTGGATGAACATGGCTATTGATGGCCAACTGTATATCCCTAGCACGGTAACCGTTATTTCTAGGAGCTTTTCGAATGCGGTTTAATTTAGCGTGGACATTATCAGGTTAGGATATGGAAACAGCCCGATGTACAAGCGAATTGATTTTATGTAGAATGATGGTGGGAATCGGCTTGCAGATAGCGATCAGTGTGAGTGGGTTTGCGATATACAGAATGACCAAGTTTGCCACTGGGTTGGTGAGAGACCTGTACATCTAAGAGGGGAAGGGAGCCGTTACTTTTTACCTCCATGGTAAAGTTAATGTCTGGATGTTGACTATTGAGATGAGTTAAGGAGACGGGTAACGTGTCTTTACTATGTGGCCAAATAATAAAAGTATCGTCGACGTATCTGTACCAAACCTTGGGCTCCATTCTGAATATTCCAGAGCTACGGTTTAGAAAGCTTCCATGAAGATATTAGCAACGACAGGTGAAAGAGGAGAAATTTCTTCGCATTTCTCTTCCGATCGTTAGTCGAGTTTCGCCTCTGGCGTGGTTCACACGTTGAGTTAACGTACTCTTCTATTCCTTTCCTTGCAAAGAATTTCGCCTCTGGCGTGGTTAACACGTTGAGTTACCGGTGCCCTTTTGCTTTTTCCTCCTTATGAATCCCCTTACGAAAATGGGCGAAACGTTGAGTTCTTCAACCTCAATAATGACACGTCCAATCAAGTTTTTTACTTAATGTTTATTTGTGAACTTACATATACTTTTCTTATGTCACATGATCGTGCTGATTTGCGCCGACAATAAAAAATATGGAGCTTTATTTATTAAAAATATATAACCGTCATTTAAATCGACACACCGTTCGGGTGACGTATGGAAAGAGTCTATACAGAGATAGGTATCGAGGCGGGGGTGGACGATATTTCTAAAACTACGAAAGTTACATAAAAATCGCTTATATTAAAGTTGTAGGTACGAAGGTGGTGCATATTACTAAAACATCTTTAATTGTACAAGGTCTTTTAAAATAGAGTTCTCCATATTTAGGTAGCTTAAAGGTTTTGTGTTGAAATAATAACAATTTTAATATGAAGTATGGTTCTAACGTCAAGTGTATTGGCAATATTAATGATTCTATGCAAAAAACACTGAATTTCAGGCGGCTGCTGTAAGTAACATACAACAATCGAATGAGAAAACATTACCAAAAAATTATGTTTTCCGTGAATCCCCTTTCAAGTGTAAATGATGGCTTTGGGTATTAATGATGTACAGGGTGCTGGACATTTGCTAATTTAGTAATACCACATTTGATTTTAAATTAAACGCTGTGTATATTTTTATATTTTTTAAAATACTGTTTACTCCCTACACTTAAATGCAAATGTTTGAAATATGCGAGTTTGAAGATAACAAAACAATTCAAGCCCTTTAAGTTGTTTTGTTTCAAGGGATAACAAACAAACGCTAATAAAATAATAATTTATAACTTTATCGATCCAAATAAAACAGAACACTAGGTTTTGAAAATAAAAATGCAGTCACTGGTGATACAAGAAATAATAAAGACAAAAAACGAGTAACTAAATGCCATTATCAAAAGAGATCAGATTTAAAAAACAAAAACAAATACATTATAATCTTCTGCCCAATTACTTTAAATGTTCAAATATTTCTCCTACTGTTCTCTGGATGTTAAAGCTATACAGAGCGCTCAATATTTGCAAATTTAATAACTTTGATTTTTTAGTGAAACTCCCTGCATATCTCTGTATTTTTGAAGAGTCCTTTTAACGAACCTCTTTGAAATTTATTTGCTACCCCTAAATTCAATTGTTTTTTATATTTCATTTTCTTATGTCTTTCTGGCTTTTTTTGGAATTGTTATTTCTTGTGCAACAGTGGCTGGATATTTATTTTCTAAACACTAACGCATCTTAATTTTTTGAAAAATCTGAAATTATTAAATTAGCAAATTTGATTATTTTGTATGGCATTAATACCCAGAGCCACAATTTTACACTAGAAATGTAATTCAAAAAAACATAATTATTTGATAGCCTTTCCTTGCCTTCAATTGTTACAGCGGCCGCTTAAAATTCAGCATTTATTTTGCCTAAAATGGTCAATATCTCCAAAACAATTGAAGTTAGGCTCATAGAACTTTATTTTAAAATGATTAATATTTCAACACAAAATGTTTAAGCTACCTATCTAATTTCAATTAAAAAAAGTTTGTTTCGCCTGTTTTTTGAGCCACCTTAGTAATATGTACCATCTTCGTACCTACAACTTTTATATAAGCTATTTTTATGCAACTCTCATAGTTTTAGAAATATCTTTTACCGTGTATAAAACAGAATATTTTACACATTAGAATCTCCGGTAACACGACGTAGAAAATTTAAGAAAAATCGGGAGAAACCTTAAAACTTTACATTTGAAAAATTTTCACCTGAGTCTAGATAAACACCTTCACTCTTACAAAATATACAACATGGTCTAGCTAGAACCTTTACAACAAGTCGAAATTTTTGTTGCTAGTACGATTTCAATTGTGACATCTTTTTTTATTATAAAGCGATGCCCTTTATTCTTAACAAACACTCTGAATGCCGAATGAGGTTAATTTAATTTTGTTTTAAATACTTGCTTTAAGGTAAATCTAAATACTTTTATCTATTTTCTGGACTTTGCCT
The DNA here is from genome assembly GCA_940337035.1 of Agriotes lineatus. NCBI lineage: Eukaryota > Metazoa > Arthropoda > Insecta > Coleoptera > Elateridae > Agriotes > Agriotes lineatus. Next base: position 211,240 of record CALNHX010001037.1, read on the forward strand.
CGAGACAATTGCTTTTGTTTTAAACAACGATAATATTTACTATCTTTGTATATTGAAAATATAAATTTTTTGATATAAATGGTAAATGTTCAACCGTAGTATGAATGCAGGTTTTAATGTCTGAACTAGAATTATATTTTGAATTCTGGAAAAGCATTTAATACCACTGAGATAAAAAGCGTATGGCAACTAATAAAATTTAATGCAAAAATATACCATAAGTTTTTGCAAAATTTATTTTCTTTCGATGAGTACTTATCTAAAAATATGCCGTTAAAAATTCTAATTTAAAAAAGGTACCAAAGAAAGTGTAGGAATAGGTGGCTATATTTTCATATTTTGATTGTTTTCTATTCTTATCAACTTTATTTTCCTCTTTCGTCAATTTTGAAGAATGGGACCGAATTCTAAGCATAATGATTTAAAACATTTGTAAATTGTATCTCAGAGGAATTTAGGCAACCTATCAGAATTATTTTGAGCTTTCATACCAGGTGTTTCGTAAAAAACCTGTTTTTTAGTCCCTTATGTTATTTTCTATTCTTACTAAGCTGGTTTTTATTTAAGAAATTCTACAAGAAATGTAACCATTAGTACTTAAATCCAAATTATAGGTAAGTAATTAGGTTTACCATAAAAATTAAATTTCATTTCAGTAAGGCTGTGTAAACGTACGCCTCTGTATCAATTGTTTTTCCAATTGCTGTAATTTGTTAAGGACTAGAAAAAGATATATGTGTATGTACAATATTTTGATCAGTATGAGCTAAAGCTCTCTAAACAGTTATGTAGAGAAAAATAATGTATCCATACATACTATACAGGGTGCCGTAAAATGAAGGATTATAAGATTATAGTTTATTAACTTGTAATGTAACGGTCTGTGTTGCATTTCTCTGTAAAATCGTATTGAGATTCGAATAATATGTAATTGCACAGCTGTAACTGCTGGTGTTATCACAACTCATATAAGTGTCGATATTTCAAGGAGAGGTTAGATATGGACTGAAATTTGTATATACTAGAAGTACTTCTTTGAGATAACATAGCAAATAGAATAATTACTGGTAATACTTTATGTACTCTTCCTAGTGCATATTTTGAGACATCAGTACATGTTGATGCTGATGCATACAGGGTGTCAATTTGAAAACCTACAATGTGATATATCTCTGATATGTGTTTAATATTTATAGAAACCGTTTATATATAATAGATTTTTAAGAGCTTTCCAATCAAATATCATAAGGTGGATATTACTATTTGAATTTTCGTTGTTGTGCTAGCTAGAGTTCAGGGGTTGAATAAAGAATATTAGGTACATTATGAGTCATCATGGTTGCCCCTACATGTTGTAGAAACGATTTTTAGAAATTTGGAATACCTTTTTTACTTCCAGAGAAGTAACACATTGTAAAGTTTCAAAGTGACATAACTTTATTACTTAATTGTTCCCAAACGAACCAAAAAAAGGTTTGCTATTATTGAATAGCATTTTCAAATAGCTTTCTAATGAGATATTATACAGTGGGTATTACCATTTAACACTTATTTGTTGTAGTAGCTAGAGCCCAGGGAGTTAAATGGGGAAGGTTATCTTATGCGTCATGATGATTCCCCTTCGACGTTGTATACACAGTTTCTATAAATTTTAAATATTTGTTTTACTTCCAGAGACATAACACATTGCAAGATTTCAAATTTACACCCTGTATATGACGTCGTTTTCTGCATAGTACGAAATATTTTTAGGGTTTCTTTTTTCTGAGGTTAGAATTTTATTTAACCCAAACGCGGAGGTATGGAATCTAGCGTTGCCAAAGAGTCGAACGTTTCTTATGGAATGAATGCGCCAACGACTCGTAGCAAAAAATTATTTTTTAATTACAATTTACGTAAATTTTAAAAGAAAATTTGAATTCATACGGGTACCTGAACAATCCTCGTGTATTATTAAACATTGTTGCTACAAGTGCAGAATAGTTGTAGCCAGTACTAGTATTGTACTATTTATGACAAGTCTCTTTATGTTACAAAATTTTTATATTTGTGGGGTGTAGTTGATATTTGGCATACAAAGCTTAGGATGTTTGACTGCTTCTAACGAAAGCAGTATCGCGCATATTACATAATCTCACGTACTTTATAGTGTTGCTCCGATTTAATATGCCAATAACTAAAAAAACTTAATATTTTAGAACCCCACCACAAAACTTATGTTGTTAACCCAGATGCATTGAAGAGCGTCCTCGGTACAGGCAGTGGTAAATAATGCAAATAATTATAGTTCATTGTATGTAATTTCCCTATTTTTTGTATAACTAATAAAATAAATTGCTTGTTGAGGACATCATATTTAATTATAGCTTATATTGCTTATTCCAAAGGCTTTCTATGTCATTCTGATTATTTAACGAACGAATTCCAGGATTGCAACGTATTATTATTGCGACAGAAGAAGTTTTTGTATTGTCATCGGAAAAAAATAGAGTAAGAAGTGTAACTATATTTATTATATTTTGGAACCATAATCTTGCTTACTGGCCCTCTATAGCGGGCGTAATAGTATATTACATTACAAGGCATGAAAGTGATACTTTGCAGATGAGGATGCTTGTTGAAGAATATGAGGACGCGAAGCGTTCGAGTAGTTCTTCCAAGCCTCCCAGTCAAGCATAGACAATTTCAAGCTGTGTAACTTTTTCTGAAATAGTTCTCAATTTTCGATATTGTTGCAAATAAAGGTACTTTCCTCTTGAGCAGAATTCATATTTTTTGACATTCCTCGTATACGGCTTTCAAAAAATGATATCTGATGATTGAATTTTAAGGTTTGGACCACACAGAACTTTATATAAGGAATAACTTTTTTTCGTAAAATTAATAATAAAAAAGTTTTCCATATGGTGCGAACTTAAGCAGACACACTGTATATATATAATTCCGGTTTAGAACGTCTTTCTACGTTGTCCAATGCGTATTTTCCATTCTTGTCTGTTGTTCCATTAGTCATCTGTAAGATCTTTTGTGCTCATGGATTTCCGTATCGCTCCTATCCATGTTTTTTTTTTTGAATTGGCTCTATCTTTGACGTCGTTAGGTGATATATTTAATAGGACGTCATTTTATCGGAACGTCATGTAAAACCCTCAACGACGCGAAAACGACTGAATACACGCTTGAAGGTCCGTTACCATAGTAACGTCGGCCATATTATGTCAAACGCCCGTCAAGCCCAAGGACAGTGGGGAAGGCAAATTTTTTAATTTTTTTGGCCAAACAGAAAAAGTTACATTTTTACCCCCTCCATATATTCGTAACCCTTGACTTTTTTTTTTGTAAAGTTTATTAGCAATCGGAATAAAAACACAATAGTTTTTATTCCATAATCTAATTTGTGAGCTATGTACATTGCATGCTAAGAATAACACCCAGTGGTGTTACCTTAAAATAAAATAATAAAATTTTTCTAACTACAACTAATAGTATATTATTATACGGGTTTCATAAGAGGACCCATTGTAGCACGCGTGAGTTTGGGGCACGACGAGCGCAGCGAGGAGTGCTCCTATGGAACAAGTGCTGCAATGCCTCTTATTAAAGGAGTATAATATACTATTTTATCTACTTTGAGTTTCTGATTTTATAGAAATTCTAAATTTCGAATACTAAAAATATTGCATTACATTCTAGGGAATTTTTGGGGTAACGGTGGCGACATTGTCAAGTGACATTTCACAGTCGCCATCTATTGGAAAAAAAGTATCAATTTCGTTGCTCTGACATTTGAATTAGTTTAAATTTGATGCAAGTTTTGGTTCTTGTGCTGTTCAAATAATAAACAATAATTATTGTATTTAATTGATTTGTTAAAAAGTACATTCAGTTTAAGTTACATTTGATTAGAATAAATTTAATAATACAGTTCAGAGATTGTGGTTATATATTCGACATCTGACGTTTGTCGTGTTGTGAGCATGTGAAAGCAAATGTCACCAATCTTATAAAACAAATAGTTACCAACAACAGGGTTACAACGGACTCCATTGTAGCTCTGTTTTCGGTGTTACAATAACCATATTGCAACATCAAAGTAGATAACTACTATTTATGATGTAACAATTAGCGCTATTTCTGGTCTACACTGCCATATCTGTTGGCCACTTTCTTTGTAAACGTCTGTAGTAGTCATTCTCCAGAAGAGAGCGGATACTTTCATTTGGATGAACTTGCAGTCTGCGTAAATGATTGTTGGCATATTGAATTATGACATCTTTGACATATGATATTTTTAGGTCCTCATGAAGGGTACGATTTGAAACGTACCACGGAGCGTAAGCTATTATACGCAAGGATTTTGATTGAAACCGTTGTAAGACGTCTACATTGGAGGAGCTGGAGCACCCACATAGCTCAATTCCACAGGTCCATACTGGTTTGATGACCGTCTTGTATATTAATAATTTATTTTCAATCGAGAGACGAGAATTTTTACCGATATATTTTCAGTGGACGTCATTAGTACTTTTGGTTTTTTAGTAGAATGTTCTATTTCATGATTATCAAAGTTTGAACACATCACAGGATGGTATTTTCCTCCACAGATAACACATGCCAGCTTTGCTCTACAAAGTCTTACAAGATGTTTTGATCTAAAGCAAGCAAAACATAATTTTTTCTCCTTAAAAATGCTTCGTTTCCTATCCAACGGCCAATAGTTGGCAGTCTTGCAGTCCTTGCTTTCATGATTTTTATCACAGAACAAACAAGTAGAAGGTTCTCCTGAATAACAACTTAAAAGTGTGGATGTCTGTTGTGGAGGCTTATATTTTTTCTGAACGTTTTCTTTATTTTTCTTCTCTTCAAATCCTCCACGGGCCAAGTTAATTTTTTGTTGAATGTCCATTTCCTTCTCCAAAAAAACTCATAAGATGATCCAGTCGGCTCCTCGGAGGCTCATCTTTGCTACTATCACAGGAAGACATAGGCGTACGTTGCCAAGTAAGTAGTATATCTTCCGGAAGACTTGACTCTACTAATGGAAACAACCAGGTTGCAGGATCTGCCTTTTCTAATTTCAGAGTCTTCAATGCTCTCAAATGGGATTCCAATTTCAAGTGCAGCATATGGTCAGGTCCCGAGTGGTGTAGCTTGAACAAGCGTCCACGTTCGATCAGCAGAGTTAAGCAACGCTCTCTCTGGTCAGAACTTGGATGGGAGTTCCACGGCTGCTTCTTCCGGTACCTCGTGGTACGGCTATCACGGAAAAAAGTTGGTCCCGGTTGTCATAATAACATCATGACAGTCGTTAGTGGGGTTGGAAGTCCCCATAAAATGTACAGTGACGCCTATAATTGGCCTAACGGCTGTTGGCGGAGTGCAGGATAAAATAAAAAATATGAAAAGAAATCTTGACGTTAGAATTGACATTTGAAATTACTAATTTTAATAATACACGTATATACACTTACAGAAGTAAGTTTTCGTTATCATATCTTCTCTTCAAAACCTCAATCGCCTTAGGATAATTTTCATTGCTCTGAGGATAACTACTTGCAATTTCATAGGCATCCGTTCCGGGTGTCAATGATTGTAGCAGGTACTGGAACTTGTCACTGCCATTGAAAGTAGGGTCTGCATCAATCTTCTCAAATTGAAGCCAATATCTAAGCCAATCCTTCAGGTCTCCACTAAACTTCTTCAGTTTAAGTTTTGGCAGACGACAACCTCTTCCTCCACCATTGGATTCAATGACGACGCTTGGTGAGGAAAGGGAAACTGGCTCAGGATTTTCCAAAATATTTTCCGCCTTCATTCGTGTAGCCATAACTTTGCGTTTCATAACTTGAATTAAGTCATATTCTACATCTTGTACGTCATCACTAGCTTTGTCAATCACCATCTGTTTCGTAATCTTTTGGTTCAGCTCTGGCAGCGAATTATAAGCTTCATTCAGTAACCGTAGGACAAAACACACGTCTGCTCGTTCTACGCGTTCTGAAGAACATAGCTCTTGCAACTCTACCACCAGCTTATTGACTCCATTACGGACAGCTCTTCTCGCTCTTTGTAGCTGATCCATTGTAATCACCAACTTAATCGCCGATCACGTCGGAGTCACCACGATGTTGCGAATCAACTTGAAATCTAACTGATCTCAACTTACACTTTTAAATGATTAAGTTATTTATTACAAAACTATATTTGTTGACAAATTTACAAGTGACAAGCAATTATAAGCAACAACTCGTTTCTATAACAATATCATTAGCAGTTGTTTCAGCCTGGAATGCTCATTTTTAAAAATTTTTGTTTTTTGTGAAAGGGCAACTGCAGATGCATATCATACTGACATAATTTGTAGCTCATTGGTCTAGTTAGCATTCGGCTAATAGGCACTAGATGCGGTAAGCATCCGTATTGCAGGATTTTACAGACACATCACTGGCGATGCATCTGAAGATTATTCCCAAGCGAAATACTCTACTAAACTACAAGCCCCCCTGTTGAAACTACCATTTCGAACACGTACTGCTAAATGTCGTAATGTTTGTTTATTCTTGCTTGCATGGCTTAGTGTGGAATTTGGCAGGTTTTGTATTTATGAACGAGTGTGTGTAAACACATGCCACATGAGAGGGCCCTCTGACTGCCTGGCTTTCCCCCAGTGTCGTGTTTCTTCTGCTCCCTTAGAGCAAAGGAGAGCTACTAAATTTTTGGTAAGTCTCCAGCCTCCTAGTTTGTGCATGGGGACCGATCTAAATCCAAAATATAATTAGCTTCCAACCCCGAATCTATGTGTCTACACTATTATTAAAAAACTATTATCGGCTTTTCAATTTTGTAACCAGGTATTTGACATTGATATGCAAACTATTTAGACGATTTAGGAAAAGTAAGTAAAGAAAACAGCAATTCCGTTAGGTCAAAAATTCCACAATGCAAATTAAGTTTTAGATTTACATTGATTTTGGCTTACACAACAAAGTCGACTGACCTCATGATGCTGTTTAAAGCTGTAATCTTTGGAAGTTGTGCGTAAATGGTATTAAACCAAAATTCTATTAAACTGAGCAAAAAGTTGTTATTTGGAATAGTCGAAACCGAAAAATATAAAAGTGCATATATATTTTGTTCACTATGTCATCGCCAGTAGGTAAAAATGCTAAATGCACCATTTACTTTTTGTAATTGTACCACAGATGTATGAATAATAAATTATTTACAAAAAACAGTAGAAAGAAATGTGTTCGCCTCAAGTAGATTACGCTTGTTTAGAGGTCTAGAAGACACATTTTCTTAATTTTGTAGTTTAACTTTCTTCAGTGTACTAATTTAAATCAATTGATCGTACCAGTTAGAACAACAAATCAAGTGTTTTTCTTATTTTTAGCTGCTCTTGACTAATTGCCAAGAAGTTGGGTATGCAAAGTAGTAACGTATCTAGTTTTTAGGCCATAAAAAAGTCCAACATGTTTTTCGACCACTTTTTCTCTCTTGACCTATAAAAGCGTCCTAATGAAATTAATTAGTGGTCTGAGTTTCACCACTTTATTCTCTGAATCTAAATGTCCATTAACCAGCAGACAGAAATCCAAAATTACTAAGGCTGTGTGCGTTTTAATTGGTATTTCATCAGAAAAATTGGGGTAAGTAATATAAAACGTTTATTTATTATAGTAATTTATTGCGATTTCACTTAATAACAATTCAATAATATACATTTTAAAGCTTGAAGTAAAATACCTTTTTAAAACTGCATCATCATCCAGTTTTAAATTATACTGGAATGTTTATTCCATACGAAAATAAAAGAACAGGAGAATTTGTGAAAATAAAGAAAAACGTGATATGCAAATCTTCTAAGAAGTAAACTGAATAGTATATAGCTAAGCAACTTGTCTTATAACACAATCGGTATATATTTTTAAATTAAATAGACACTGTAAAAGACAAAAGTTGTTAAAAGCCACTAAAAACTGATATCAACGTTACTGTGATTAAAGCGATTCAAAATATTTTGTTAAATACATAATATAATTTACTTAACCTGTCTATTACTTACGATTACTCTTAAGATGTGTAGAAGTACAAGTAATTAACTACTAGATAACATTTAAAACTGTTGAAGTGTAAACTGAACCCTGAATTACTTTGAACATTAATCTAAATGTTAGTAGTAGTCTGCTGTCGGTATCATAAAAAAGTTGCTTTTAATTGATTGTCCAATATACAGTTTTTGAATACTCGACGTTGTAATTAAAGTATAACTTCTAAAGTTGTATTTCTTTAACACTCACAACACTAAATCTCAATAGGTTATGGGCCTAGTTCGCCTGTGAGTGTTAATAATTGTTAATCGTGAGGTGAACGACAATAAACTGATTTATTGCCTGAGATTTTTAAGTCAAAGTCTGTATCTTAAAAGATGGAGCATCTTCCGGTAAGCATAGACAAACTGGAGGGACAGACAAATTGGGTGGACTGGAAGTTTCAAGTAAGAATTCAGCTGCAGGCACACGACGTGATGCGTGCCGTGCAAGGTCAAGTTACACCGACGAAACCGACGAACAAAACATCAAAGCAAGAGGTTGAGGAGTATGATAAAACTGTGGCAACATTAAATAAAACTGAGTTCATGGCTCAAAATATTATAGTGTCAAGTTTGAGTAGTCAAGTACGACAATTGATCAATATGTGTAACACTGCGAATGATATGTGGGAAAAACTGCATAGCATTTTCGAGCAGAGAACCGAGCAGCGTCAGGATCGACTCTTCAATGAGTTCTTTGGCGTGCGAGAAAAGGAATCCCTGGATAGTGTGGCAAAAGCCAGGGACCCGGACCCAAATGAAATAAGGGTTCCGGTCCGGTCCGGTCCAGAACAAGATCGAAAATTTCGGTTCGGGTTCTGACCACACCATTCTAGATAGATTTCGGTCCGGTCCGGTCAGGTTTTTTTCGGTCCAAAGGGTTTTTTTCGGTTCGGGCAAAAAAGGGCTACTTTAGGTAGGCAGCCTTTTCCCGAGCTTTTTTCATAAAAAATATATCTTGGTATCATATAAAATACAATACTCAATTACTCAATGTAAGTTTTCTTGGAAAATCAATGCGTGAGTAAATTGTTTTGTTTTCTCCTTGTCATCTTAGCTTCTACCAAGGGTTTAATTATTTCCACTTCAGTTGTTTCTGCTTCTTCTTCATCATCATCAGAGTCATCAGACACACTTGCTTGTGCTTGTCCTTCTCTCATTCCTGGCTCGGTCCTCTGAGGAGTTTGACGTTTAGTCTTTTTTCTCCTGGTTGCAAAATTAAACTTTTTTAATTAGGTAGGTACCTATCAACCGACTTCATAAAAATACAAAAACTCTAAACGCTAGAACTTACAGCTTTTCTTCTTTCTTCTTTTCGAAGATTCTGTTTGTTCTTACGAACAATTGTTCCTCTAGAATCTTGTCTTTGACGTTCGCTCTTATAGGAGGAAGCAGAAAGTTTAACTCAGAAAAAAATCTTTCTACACTAACTTGTGTGGCTGGTACACCCAGTAATACTCCTGCTAGAAGATGTAACTCAGCCATTTCTTCTTTTTTTGATGACCAAAAATAAAATATTGTGGGCTCATTGGGTAAACGTACCCTACCCTGTTCGACTTGCTAAGAATTCAATATATTGTCAATCTTCTTTGGCAGCATGAATGAATTAAGGTACCGCAGTTGTGCCACCGTTGATCAACTTTGTGTTCTGATTCTTTTCTTTTCAAAAAAGCCTCCATCTCATCACTTGATGAGTTTGACCCCACTGATTCAGTCTCGAGATCGATTTTATCACCATGTTTTATATTCGTGGAATTGTTCAAAGCCAGTAGTCTAACCCAAAGCAAAGTTAAACGCTTTTTTGCTTTTTCCATCTGATTCCACTCTAGTACGATTTTAAAACGTGGGTCCAAAAATATACCAGCTAGGACTACCTCGTTATTCATCAGTTGGCTTTCACGCTCTTTCATCTTTTTCAAAATGCTGGTGTGACCAAAATGTGATGCAACTTTCTCTGTTGCCAATTTGCACTCTTGCCACTAGCCGTAAAATGAACCGAGAGTAATTTCTTCATACTGCAACTTTCTTTTGCATTTCCGAGCTGGTCTCAAAGCCGCCACCACATCTGCGATCCTGTTCAGTCAGCTTCACCCAAATTTTGAAAATTATTGAAATTTGTCAATTCCATGTCTATGAAAAATTCTTTCAATTGCAGTAATCGCTCGAGCATGTCGAATGTTGAGCTCCAACGTGTTAGACAGTCAATGATTGGTTTGTTAAGTTTTTGTTTTCTTAACATATACATCAATATTTGTGTTCTCAACGTCTTTACTACTTTTCGCACCCTTAAAATCAATTTTCCAACTTTCTTATTCTGCTTGAATGGATCTTCAGTCGCCAACTACAGCGTATGTGCGGCACATCTCATACCTTTATTGAGAGAAAAAAATTAGGAAGGTTTATTATAAAGAAAACTATCAATCATTTCGACTCGAGAGAACAAGCCTTTTTTAAATTTTAGCTACCTATATGATTTCACGATTAGTGTTGTGATTCATATAAATTTAAAATTTCTTTCGCATCGGCGGCGGCGTGGCAGGCGCAAGGCTGCGGGGTGAGATATTGGTCGGTAGTGGCGCGAATGTGTCAGGACAGTGGTGGTGGTAAAGCGTAGTATTGCGCTCAAAAATTGCGCTACGATAATATAATTATTTAAATAACAAGACCTAAAAAAATCCGCCAAAAAATCTTTTTTGGCCAGAACTGAAAAAAACCCGAAAAAACCGAAAAATATTTTAAGGGTTCGGGTTCGTTACCTATAATTCATTAAAAATGAAATATGGGTTCGGTTTCGGTTCGGGTCCAGACAAAAATTACGGTTCCGGTCCCGTTTTCGGTTCAAAATCGGTCCGGTCCGGGTCCCTGGGCAAAACACATGGCTAAGCTGGAGAAATTGTGGCTTGAACTGCAGGATGAAACTTGGAAGGAGGACAAAGTGAAACTTCCCGATTCGTTGTTTCTCAACCGCGTACTGAACACTATGCCGTTAGAATATTTTGAATTTATGAATGCATGGGAATCAATGCCAAAGGAACAACGTACTAGCACCCTTTTGAGAGAACGGCTATGTACGGTTGAATTGCGTTTAAAGGAACGAAGCAAATCGTCTGAAGACATAAACGTGACAGCATTTGTAGCAGCAGCCGGATCGAAAAAGAAGAGTCAAACGACTGAGACAACTATTTCTTCGAAACCGAATAAGCTAAAAAAGGGCAAAGGTCCTAAATGCTATGGGTGTGGTCTTTACGGTCATTTTAAACGTGATTGCCTAAAAAGAAAAAGCAATGCAGGTGAAAGCAGTTCTAGGTCTTCGTTGAATACGGCAGCTTTTGTTGGGGCATCGGTTTTTGTGACTTCCATTAGAATTCCAAATGGGAAGTGGATAGCTGATTCAGGTGCAACACAGCACATGACTTCTCGAAGAGAATGGTTTGTTACGTGGGACACTTTTGCAACGCCTCAACTGATATATGTTGGAAATGGACAGCACATGTGTGCAATCGGCAAGGGCAACATTGATGTGGAAATGTTGATTGAGGGCAAATGGGTATGAAACTATCTCAAAGATGTTTGGTATGTACATGAGGTTCGACGAAATCTATTTTCCATACTATCAGCGATTGACAAAGGAATGACTGTTAACTTCAGTAAAGGTCAATGTAAGCTGATGAGGAACAATATTGTTGCAGCGGTTGGAGAAAGACATAATGGGCTCTATGAAATGCGTATGCGAGTAGTAATTCCAAAGAAAGCTGGTATGGCTCACTTAGCTACAGCTGATACACTGCAGATTTGGCATGAGAGACTCGGTCATCAGAACAAACGACATGTACAACAGTTTCTAAAGAAGCGCGGAATTGAAGTCAACATTGATCAAGAATTCTGCGAGGCCTGAATGTACGGAAAACAGCATAGGCTTAGTTTTGGTCATCGTATAACGAGAGCAACAAAACCAGGAGAATTGGTTCATGCAGATGTTTGCGGGCCAATGGCTCAAACTTCTTTAAGAGACGCTCGTTACTTTGTGGACTTCAAAGATGATTTTTCGAAATACAGATCTGTGTATTTTGTAAAGAAAAATCTGAAGTGAAAAACAAGCTGGAGTTATTTCTAGCTGAACTGAAGGTTGCCGGACACACCATCAAGGAGCTACTAACTGATGGTGGAAAAGAGTTCGGCAATGAAGAAGTAAGAAAAATAACTGGGAAGGCTGGACTGCGTCATAGGATCGCAATGCCATATTCACCTGAACAAAATGGTGGAGCTGAAAGGGAAAACCGCACATTGGTAGAGGCAGCAAGAACTATGTTACACGCTAAGAATCTACCGGAAGCACTATGGGCTGAGGCAGTGAACACCGCAGCTTATATGATAAATCGGACAGGACCAACTCCTGTGAATGGGAAAACTCCCATTGTATTGTGGTCAGGACATGATATAGCAGTACATGATCTAAAGATTTTTCGAACAGAATGCTTTGTGCACGTACCAAAGCAGAAACACCAAAAATGGGATAGAAAGAGCATAAAAGGAGTTCTGGTTGGCTATTGTGCAGACAAAGATGGCTATAGGGTGTTTATATCTGAAAAGAATGAAGTAATTTGCAGCAGGGATATAAACTTCAAACAAGAGGAAGCAATAGTAGAATTCATTCAACCAACATCTGTAGCTGATGTTGATAATGACGTGAACGATAGAACGGATTCTTATGGAGATGAAGATGAAAAGCAAGAACAACAGAATCATCCCATACTGCGAGATAGGACTAAACTCAAATTGCCTCAACAGTTCGATGCATATGCAATGTTAGCTGAAGCTGAACCTGAAACAGTTCAGGAAGCCATGTCTTCGATAAACAACGATGAATGGAAAGCGGCCATGGATGACGAAATGAAGTTTTTTGTTAAAAATGGAACCTGGCCGCTGACGAGTTTGCCCCCTGGGAAGAAACCTATTTTAAAAATGGATAATGCCAGTGCGGGGAAACTAGCAAGAAATCCGGAGTTTCAAAAGCGGACTAAGCATATAGATGTACGGTACATGTTCATTCCTGAGAAAGTGTCCGAAGGTGTTCTAGAAGTAATGCACATTGCAGGGGAACATCAACTAGCTGACATTTTAACAAAATCCTTGAGCAAGCCCAGATTTGTAGAACTGAGAAAGTTGCTGGGATTAGCATCTAGAGAAGAAATTTCAGTTTAAGGGAAAGTGTTGAAGTGTAAACTGAACCCTGAATTACTTTGAACATTAATCTAAATGTTAGTAGTAGTCTGCTGTCGGTATCATAAAAAAGTTGCTTTTAATTGATTGTCCAATATACAGTTTTTGAATACTCGACGTTGTAATTAAAGTATAACTTCTAAAGTTGTATTTCTTTACCACTCACAACACTAAATCTCACAATAAAAACGAATTACTACTAGAATGGATAACAAGGTTACTTTCAATCACTTTTTGTAAAATTGCTTAACCTTTATTAAACCAATTTAGCAGAAGGGTCGTTCGTCCCATCTTATTTTTTAATTAAGTGCCAATAGCTTCCATAATTTACATTGTAATTTACAAGCGATTCTTCTTGTCTTTCTTGTTTCTAACGTTGAGTTGTTCTTATAATTTTTATTCATTTATTTATTTATTAATTTATTTACTTAAGCTGCGACCAACAGTTACATGACCAGTTACACGTCACAGCATATCATGTGTATATTGTATGTAGCATGTGCTGTGTATGGTCAGGTTACTCTTTCCCATAGACCAGTATTGCAAGAAGAGCGCCGTTAATTTTATCCCAACGGCGAATGGTGACCGAGCCCGATACCGATGCAATGTACTGCGGAAAAATTCCGCCTGCCCATGGATTTGAACCGAGGATTCGCTTCTTGCAAGCCTGACGCCCTTACCACTGCGCCACGCGGTACTTTTTTAAAGCACATCCTGTACATTTTCCTTTTTTTAATTCTACTCCTCAATTTTTATATCGGGCTACTTCCTCCGTCATTTCCCTGTCCTTTTAGAATGTATCATCAGTGTCAAGGGCACACCCTACCAAAATTTGTAAGGGTGCTCACTCAGTCCATATGGATTAGGAGCCATGTAAACAAAAATTTGGCTGAGTTATGAAAAGTACCTACATAATTTCTACAAGATTTTAGTTTTGGTTACAATTAAGCAATAATTTGACAAAAATATAATAATTAACACTTAAATAAAGTAGATAAGTGACTAAAGTAGCTTTGCATTTAACTAAAGTGGGTAACTAAATATTATTGGACATGCGAAACACTTACCTACATAATAAGCAGAAAGAAACGCACCAGTAAAATTTAGACAAAATGTGAACTTCAAATTTGCTTCTCAACATAAAAAGATCTTTTAATTTCATTGCGTTTATAAATTTATTGGAAATTTTATTAATATAGTGTTGCTTGTGACATGTTGTAGGAAAAATAGTATGTATGTATATATAATCGATAACCTCGTTTTACCTTGCCGAGGAAAAATAGTATATTATGTTATTAGGAGTGAAAGTGATATTTGTGTGACGAGACCAGATTCGTTTGACTGACGAGCGTAAGCGAGTCGGACAAGTCCGTGCGAGGTACATAAAGTAACTTTTACTCCGAAATTTCGAATAGCATATGCTATTTTATTCTCAAAAGCCCGAACTAGTTTAAATGAATATATATTTCAAAAAATTCGTCAGTTTCCAAAAATTAGGTAGGATAATGTCAAAAATATTCGAAATCTAATCAAGTTTTGAAGTACCTACTTTTACGCCTACGCATAAAAGTAACGCATTTACCTTGTCAGTCATATCACATAAGTTGTCACTTTTATGACGTTTGAAAGTTGAAACTAAAATAATTTTTTGAAAATATATATTTAACTTACCTACCCGCTTATCTTATATGCGGATTGCATATTATACACATCTTACTCCTCCCCGACCAGATCGAAAATATAAATTTGGAGAGTTTTTAATTTTCTTAATTTAGATTTGCGGTAAGTTGAGTCAATTGCCTTTGATTGCTGATAATTCTTAGTTCAAGATCTTTTGTTTTGTTGATATTGTTAATGAACCTTTCGTAAAGGAGTTTACGTTTACAAATCAATGAAAATACAATTTGTTATAATTACATATATAAGCAAGCTAATACTCGTCGTTCTCATAGATAAATAATGTGATCTATAAATATTTTTAATGTCCTTGGGAATTAGTTTTAATTCATCTTTAACATATTACAATCGTGCAGTTTAACATGTTTCAATTAAATTTTACTTATCTCATACTTAGATACTGAATTTTGATCGAAAACGTCTATGCGTGGAAAATATGATGATTAATTAAAAGTTCCTTCTCTTGTATAATAACTAAGCAAAACCTACGTATAGTGACTAAATTAGTTTCTATTAACTGCTGGTTATACTCATTATCATTACAACGTATGGTAGTGTAACGCTACGTAACTGGTGTGATATTATTAAATTTTATTGCTTTACATTATTTTACCACTCGTGGGTAGCTCTGGGCCAAGTTTGTCAACAAGTAAGAGATAAAGTCGAGTATGAACCGATTTTTATCTTCTATAACTATTTTTACAAAATTAAATGTTCTCTAAATCTATTAAAAAAATTAATGATAACCAAAATTATATTTCTCCTGGTGTCCTTTACGTTACGGGCGAGGCTGAATTCGCTGGTAGCTGATACGGACGGTCCCCCCTGGTCAGTGGTTCAAATCGCTGTAATCAGATCAAAATTAAGTAATTCAGTTTCGGCTCTTTGTGACCGAGTTTCCCTATTTTCGGGTTGATTAGGCCGAAATGATTCTGGGCCAGTTAACAGCGGTCCCAGATCGAGCAAACGAAAACGCGCCGCAGCGTTAGTCGAATGAATTTAATTTCAGACGTGACCTTCCAGGACTTGCACTCATCCATCGAACGCCGGTAAAACTGGAGCGCTCGTGGTCCACTCAATTTGCAATTCAAACATGAAGCAGGCTCGCCCCTCGCGAATTATTAAAATGTATTTAGATTGCTTTAAACCTCAGACTGGCTATTAGACAGGTATCCAGGTCAGGTTTTATCAGAAAGATTTTCCATTGCGCTGGGGGATTAATAGAAAGTTATAAGCTGCAAAATCTTCCGTTGCGTTGGAGGATTAATACGACAGGGTTATTAATTATAAGCGGCAAGATCTTACATTGCGCTAGGGGATTACCAGAACAAGGTAGTTAATTATCAGCTGCAAGATCTTCCATTGCTCTAGAGGATTAACAGGACAGGGTAGGTTAGGAACGGGATTGCTGCTGCAGTTTTACTAACATAGCTTTCTGGTCTTACCGAACAGGTATCTGGACTGTCAACGACTGGTGGAGCGCCTTGGGCCAAGGGGCTTGCGCAACTTGTCGCTTTTACACCTGCGTGATACTGGACTATCAGCAGGATCTGCCTGGCTCCAAATGTTCGCGAGTCACAAATTCTTGTAGGGTGATAACGTCTAAAAATTGATAATGTAATTAAAACGTTCGAAAACAATTTGGAGGCACGTGAAACGTCACAGTAGCAACAATTGTGTGTGGAGTATAGTCCTGTAACTCAAAATAGTACACATTGCATGTCTTATTATTTGTAAAAATCAATAATTGAGTTTTACATAATAACACATTATTAATCACGAGTGGTATTGATTCTTTACAAAAGTACGATTGTTTTATTTCCAAACATTGATTATCTTTTATATACATGTTATTCTTTTCGGAATTTGTTCAAAATGTGAAAAAATTATATGAAATTTACTATTGGAGTAAATAGGGATAGGAGTTATTTTGAATATTATATATTTTGTTTCCGTGACGAGAGGTACTTCCAGGAGAAATGTCACTTTGTTTTCAATGTGGTAGATTTGTATACTCATATTTCGTTTGTAGTTCGAATTGTGGATCCTGTCAACAGGGTACGGCAAAAATAATTGTTTTCTAATTCTATTTTCTTGAGCGTCTGTTAGTAATTTACTTTGATCATCGAGTCCGTTAATTAGGTCTTCATCACCTATTAAAACTGGGTGTAAATCGTTTGTTTTGCCAAATAAAACAGCAGTCTGTAATTCTTTTAATTTGACAAAATTAGTTGTAAAAGTGATATCTGATTCATTACTGATGTGTGTTTACTATTTCTAAATTTGGCTGCATTCTTTCTTGATTTGAATACAAATATCTGATAATTTCGTAATTTTTTTTATGGTTGTTTCTAGTAGACAGCCTCATGTTTCGTAATTTTCGTTTTATCATTGCTTCGTATCGTTTGCCATCTTCCGCGTCTAGGTTGCCGGTTAGAAATTGTGTTCCCAGACCATTGTGTAGGAAACAAATGTTGAATTAAGTTTTCATTTTCGATTACCAAGGTATTAATTATGTTAAGATAATTGGACTATTCGTAATTTGGGTAATTTCGATTGCGGTAGTAGCTTTTCGATTGGATTCTAGTATTTTTGTAGTACAAATAATACGATTAAGTGCCTTATAATTTTGCTTGAGATTCGTCTAATAAAAATATGTAATTATCTTGTACGGGAGTCCAGGCAGATGTTTGAATCAAAGTGGGTCCTAGTTCCAAGAGATATAATCCGGGGTTGATTGACAGACATTGTATGGTTACATGTTCGGACAGGATAACGGTTACGTACCACAGTATTCTAGAATGCAAAGTAATTCGTTAACGTGAGCTTTCCTTTCCCTTTTTGATTTTAAATCTTTTAATCTGCAGACATACTGAAATATTGACATTATTATGTATGGTTAACTAAACTGGGGCCTGTGTTTCCCTCTCGTTTCTTGATTTTGCAGATAAACTGGCATATAGGTATGCCAGTTTATGCAAATTATGCTATTTTTTCTGACTTGTTTCTTCGTGCCATGATTATTTTCTTTTTTTCTGCTTTTCGGTGTTAATCGCTTCCTAAAGGCAATTTAAGTTTTCCCTACGAGCAGCAATATAGTTTCCGTAAATGTAGCGATATAATCGAGGTCGTATAAATCTGTATATTTTGGTAGCTTAAACGTTTTGCATTGAAATACTCATCATTTTGACATAAACTTGTATGGGTCTAACGTCAACTTTTTTGGAGATTTTAACAATTTTATGCAAAAAAATGCTGAACTTCAGGCGGCTGCTGTAAAAGAATTGAAATTGAATGAAGCAAAACGTTATCAAAAAAAATATATGGTTTTCGTGAACTACCTTTCAAGTGTAAATGGTGGATCTGTATATTTTTAAATTTTTGAAAAGCCCTATTAATGAGCTTTTATTTTAATATATTACTTCATACCTCTAAGTTCTACTGTTTTTCAGATGTGTGTTTGAACATAAAAACAATTTAAGCCCTTTAAGATGTTTTATTTAAAATGATAAAAAACAAACGTCGTTAAATTGATGATTTACACACTTGAGTTCTCCAAACAAAAGATAAAACCAAGTTTAGAAAACAAAAATCCTTCCACTACTCAAAACTATAGGTAGCAAATAATACGACACCAACGAAAAAATCAAGAGAAAATTAAATCTGAAAAGCGATTAAACTTTGGGAGAGAAAATGAAACGTCAGAAGAAAGCTGATTGAAAGAACTTTTCAAAAATACAGGGATATACACGGCGTTCCATTCAAAACAAATTAAAATAATTATATTAGCTGATTATGAATTCTCTGCACAGCATTAATACTCAGAACAGGAAAGGAGAGCTATTTGAACATTTAATATAATTACCTATAAGCTTTGGTGCATGGGCTTTTGTTTTTAATCTGATTTTATATGACCTTGAAATTAATTTATTCCTACATTTATCGTTTTTTCGTGCTTATTATTCCTTGTATGAACACTGACTGAATTTATATTTTCTAAATTTGGTTTTGTGTTTTTATTTTTGGTAAGATCATGCGTTTAAATCATTATTATAACGGCGTTTGTTTTTTATTCATTGAAATAAAGCATCTTAAGGTGTTTAAATTGTTCTTTATCTTCAAGCACGAATATCTGCAAAACATTTGAGCTTAGAGGTATGAAGTAACATATAAAAAAAGCTCATTAAAAGAGCTTTTCAAAAATACATATACAGAGTTTTCCATTTGAAAAAATTCAAATTCATTAAATTTGCAAATGTTGAGCACCCTGTATAGCATTAATACCCAGATCCACCATTTTACACATGAAAGGTAATTCACGAAAATCATAATTTTTTGGTAGCGCACCTTCATTCCATTGTTTTCTATTGCTTATAGCAGCCGCCTGAAGTTCAGCATATTTTTACATAAAATCGTTATTATCTCCACAACGGTTGACGATAGACCCATACCACTATATTAAAATGATGAGTATTTCAATGCAAAACTTTTAAGCTACCAAAATATAGGACATTCCATTTTAGAAAAGTATGTTTGATTCGCCACACTTTTTTGAATCACCCTGTATAATCAAAACTATTTTAGTAACATGCACCACCTTGTCACCTACAACTTTTATCTACACAATATTCATGTCACTCTCATAGAATATCTTCGACCCCCGCATCGTTGCCGAACCCTGTACGTGCTGATATCATTTTTCATATTTTTCCAAAAATATTTCTTTTTTAATTTTGCCAACATTTCCTCTACTCTTCTCTGAGTTGTTTTCTTTCATGCTGCGAAATTATATGACTTAGTTTTTGTTCGGTATCGGTAAGATGCGTTACCTGCGAGGTGCAAGCATACAATTTTGGGGTATCGACATTCAATATTCTGGTAATATATCTGCAAACTTCCCTGTAAAACTCTTGTTCTGGAAATATGAAATAGTACTTTGCATTAATACTTGATGTAATTATATCTGTTACATTACCTCCAGTATTGAACTAGCTACAAAAACTAGATGCTTAAATAGGAAACAAGAAAACAACACTAAAGCAACATTAAAATTTATAAAACAAAGAAAAATGTTGAACAGAGAAACAGAAGAATATAAAAAACTAAATAAAACTATAAACAAACATATACGAAAAGATCTGAGAACACATAATACAAAAAATGTACAGTCTCCGATTGAGACCACGCGAACATGAGAGTACTGAAAGCGAAGATGGCTAAGGGTCAAACTAATATGTACAAAATAAAAAACAGATAAGCGATAGTTCTAAGAGACAGGAAACAAATAGTTAATGCTGTAGAGGACTTTTATAAATCACTATACAATACTACATCTCAACATAGTATACGAGTATATCAACAACGATATATCATAAATGCGGGATCAGATTATATGCCCGATATCGACAAAGAAGAACTGGTATCGGCGTTACGACAAATGAAAAATAGAAAGTCACCAGGGGAAGACCGAATCCCAGCTCTACTAGAATCCGTGCGTATACTTTTAAATAAATGACTCGAGAACCCTGAAATTTCTAACTCGTGGCAAAACGTAGAGGTTATGTTGCTCTTGAATAAAAGCGATAACACAGACCTATATACCCATTAGTTTATTGCCACACCTCTAGAAAATGTTGACAAAGTTCATCAATAACCGATTAGTATCGGTTGGACTTTCATCAAACAACTGAGCAAGCGGGCTTTCGAAGGAACTTCAGCACCACAAATCACCTGCATGTTGTTCGGTCCCTCATTGAAAAATCATCTGCAGAATACAACGTTTCAGTTTATCTAGCCTTTATTGATTTCTATTAAGCATTTGACTCAATCGAAACCTCCTCAATTTTAACATTACCATTGCCGACACGCGACAATACAGAAATACATACTCGTATATCCGGAATACAAAATTAAACTCAGTTGGGCAGATTTTGGGAAACAATGAGAAATCGTGATTTCCCTCTATGCTTAACAAAAGTTTATGGCACCTATGTACTCCTCGTTGCGACATATGATGTAGAGACAATGACGCTTACCAAGAAGAGCATGATTAAATTTAGTACTTCCCAGAAAGCTATGGAGAAACAATGTTAGGTGTAAGTCTTCGGGACAAAATAAGACACGGAAAATTAGCTGCAGAACAAAAGTGACCGATATGTCCGAGAGAATACTAAAGATGAAATGGCAATGGGTTGAACATGGTTCTTCAAGATCCAAACCGCTGGGACACAAAAAAAGGTTCATGGAAACCATGACTATCTTAGAGGAGCGCAGGAAGACCGCAAAGACGATAGATTTACTTCAAACAAACGGCAGGAAAAAAAATGGTTTCAAGTAACACAGGATAGACAGAAATTTAAGAAGCTGGAAGTGACCTGTACCCAACACTGGATAGACCAAGGTTGAAGAGAGAATTTAGTTCAGTCTTAAATGTCTGGCCTTTACATCTTGAACTATGATTAAAAATGCTATCATCTAACAAACATAATCGTAAAAGCTAAACAAGCATCACAGTATGAGCTGCTGCGTCAGTAAATAAAAAGTATGTCGTGTAAATTAGTTCATACCTTGTCTGGTTGGTTATTAACTTAATGTTCGTCTTTATAAATCGCTAGACATCTATACAAGAATGACAAAACTGTTAAGTCACGTTAGCGCTGCTACAAGTGCTTTCACTAAGCAACCTTCCAATCAAATATAGATAATTATAAAATATGAATAATGAGAAGCTTGAGAGGTTGAACAAAACTGGTTGGTTTTGCTATTTGCATGTGACGTAAAATCACCTCAGTGTTGCAGTTTTTCCTTCAACATCCTTCAGTTTGAAATATGCGATCGGTGATTTAGCCAACAAGGATTTTAGGGTAAGGTAAGTTAGTTATACATCTTGAACTATGATTAAAAATGCTATCATCTAACAAACATAATCGTAAAAGCTAAACAAGCATCACAGTATGAGCTGCTGCGTCAGTAAATAAAAAGTATGTCGTGTAAATTAGTTCATACCTTGTCTGGTTGGTTATTAACTTAATGTTCGTCTTTATAAATCGCTAGACATCTATACAAGAATGACAAAACTGTCAAGTCACGTTAGCGCTGCTACAAGTGCTTTCACTAAGCAACCTTCCAATCAAATATAGATAATTATAAAATATGAATAATGAGAAGCTTGAGAGGTTGAACAAAACTGGTTGGTTTTGCTATTTGCATGTGACGTAAAATCACCTCAGTGTTGCAGTTTTTCCTTCAACATCCTTCAGTTTGAAATATGCGATCGGTGATTTAGCCAACAAGGATTTTAGGGTAAGGTAAGTTAGTTATACATCTTGAACTATGATTAAAAATGCTATCATCTAACAAACATAATCGTAAAAGCTAAACAAGCATCACAGTATGAGCTGCTGCGTCAGTAAATAAAAAGTATGTCGTGTAAATTAGTTCATACCTTGTCTGGTTGGTTATTAACTTAATGTTCGTCTTTATAAATCGCTAGACATCTATACAAGAATGACAAAACTGTCAAGTCACGTTAGCGCTGCTACAAGTGCTTTCACTAAGCAACCTTCCAATCAAATATAGATAATTATAAAATATGAATAATGAGAAGCTTAAGAGGTTGAACAAAACTGGTTGGTTTTGCTATTTGCATGTGACGTAAAATCACCTCAGTGTTGCAGTTTTTCCTTCAACATCCTTCAGTTTGAAATATGCGATCGGTGATTTAGCCAACAAGGATTTTAGGGTAAGGTAAGTTAGTTATACATCTTGAACTATGATTAAAAATGCTATCATCTAACAAACATAATCGTAAAAGCTAAACAAGCATCACAGTATGAGCTGCTGCGTCAGTAAATAAAAAGTATGTCGTGTAAATTAGTTCATACCTTGTCTGGTTGGTTATTAACTTAATGTTCGTCTTTATAAATCGCTAGACATCTATACAAGAATGACAAAACTGTCAAGTCACGTTAGCGCTGCTACAAGTGCTTTCACTAAGCAACCTTCCAATCAAATATAGATAATTATAAAATATGAATAATGAGAAGCTTGAGAGGTTGAACAAAACTGGTTGGTTTTGCTATTTGCATGTGACGTAAAATCACCTCAGTGTTGCAGTTTTTCCTTCAACATCCTTCAGTTTGAAATATGCGATCGGTGATTTAGCCAACAAGGATTTTAGGGTAAGGTAAGTTAGTTATACATCTTGAACTATGATTAAAAATGCTATCATCTAACAAACATAATCGTAAAAGCTAAACAAGCATCACAGTATGAGCTGCTGCGTCAGTAAATAAAAAGTATGTCGTGTAAATTAGTTCATACCTTGTCTGGTTGGTTATTAACTTAATGTTC
This sequence comes from Agriotes lineatus, assembly GCA_940337035.1. NCBI lineage: Eukaryota > Metazoa > Arthropoda > Insecta > Coleoptera > Elateridae > Agriotes > Agriotes lineatus. The sequence continues at coordinate 234,581 of CALNHX010001037.1, forward strand.
GTCTTTATAAATCGCTAGACATCTATACAAGAATGACAAAACTGTCAAGTCACGTTAGCGCTGCTACAAGTGCTTTCACTAAGCAACCTTCCAATCAAATATAGATAATTATAAAATATGAATAATGAGAAGCTTGAGAGGTTGAACAAAACTGGTTGGTTTTGCTATTTGCATGTGACGTAAAATCACCTCAGTGTTGCAGTTTTTCCTTCAACATCCTTCAGTTTGAAATATGCGATCGGTGATTTAGCCAACAAGGATTTTAGGGTAAGGTAAGTTAGTTATACATCTTGAACTATGATTAAAAATGCTATCATCTAACAAACATAATCGTAAAAGCTAAACAAGCATCACAGTATGAGCTGCTGCGTCAGTAAATAAAAAGTATGTCGTGTAAATTAGTTCATACCTTGTCTGGTTGGTTATTAACTTAATGTTCGTCTTTATAAATCGCTAGACATCTATACAAGAATGACAAAACTGTCAAGTCACGTTAGCGCTGCTACAAGTGCTTTCACTAAGCAACCTTCCAATCAAATATAGATAATTATAAAATATGAATAATGAGAAGCTTGAGAGGTTGAACAAAACTGGTTGGTTTTGCTATTTGCATGTGACGTAAAATCACCTCAGTGTTGCAGTTTTTCCTTCAACATCCTTCAGTTTGAAATATGCGATCGGTGATTTAGCCAACAAGGATTTTAGGGTAAGGTAAGTTAGTTATACATCTTGAACTATGATTAAAAATGCTATCATCTAACAAACATAATCGTAAAAGCTAAACAAGCATCACAGTATGAGCTGCTGCGTCAGTAAATAAAAAGTATGTCGTGTAAATTAGTTCATACCTTGTCTGGTTGGTTATTAACTTAATGTTCGTCTTTATAAATCGCTAGTCATCTATACAAGAATGACAAAACTGTAAAGTCACGTTAGCGTTGCTACAAGTGCTTTCACTAAGCAACCTTCCAATCAAATGTAGATAATTATAAAATATGAATAATGAGAAGCTTAAGAGGTTGAACAAAACTGGTTGGTTTTGCTATTTGCATGTTACGTAAAATCACCTCAGTGCTGCAGTTTTTCCTTCAACTTCAACATCCTTCAGTTTGAAATATGCGATCGGTGATTTAGCCAACAAGGATTTTAGGGTAAGGTAAGTTAGTTATACATCTTGAACTATGATTAAAAATGCTTTCATCTAACAAACATAATCGTAAAAGCTAAACAAGCATCACAGTATGAGCTGCTGCGTCAGTAAATAAAAGTATGTCGTGTAAATTAGTTCATACCTTGTCTGGTTGGTTATTAACTTAATGTTCGTCTTTATAAATCGCTAGACATCTATACAAGAATGACAAAACTGTCAAGTCACGTTAGCGCTGCTACAAGTGCTTTCACTAAGCAACCTTCCAATCAAATATAGATAATTATAAAATATGAATAATGAGAAGCTTGAGAGGTTGAACAAAACTGGTTGGTTTTGCTATTTGCATGTGACGTAAAATCACCTCAGTGTTGCAGTTTTTCCTTCAACATCCTTCAGTTTGAAATATGCGATCGGTGATTTAGCCAACAAGGATTTTAGGGTAAGGTAAGTTAGTTATACATCTTGAACTATGATTAAAAATGCTATCATCTAACAAACATAATCGTAAAAGCTAAACAAGCATCACAGTATGAGCTGCTGCGTCAGTAAATAAAAAGTATGTCGTGTAAATTAGTTCATACCTTGTCTGGTTGGTTATTAACTTAATGTTCGTCTTTATAAATCGCTAGACATCTATACAAGAATGACAAAACTGTCAAGTCACGTTAGCGCTGCTACAAGTGCTTTCACTAAGCAACCTTCCAATCAAATATAGATAATTATAAAATATGAATAATGAGAAGCTTGAGAGGTTGAACAAAACTGGTTGGTTTTGCTATTTGCATGTGACGTAAAATCACCTCAGTGTTGCAGTTTTTCCTTCAACATCCTTCAGTTTGAAATATGCGATCGGTGATTTAGCCAACAAGGATTTTAGGGTAAGGTAAGTTAGTTATACATCTTGAACTATGATTAAAAATGCTATCATCTAACAAACATAATCGTAAAAGCTAAACAAGCATCACAGTATGAGCTGCTGCGTCAGTAAATAAAAAGTATGTCGTGTAAATTAGTTCATACCTTGTCTGGTTGGTTATTAACTTAATGTTCGTCTTTATAAATCGCTAGACATCTATACAAGAATGACAAAACTGTCAAGTCACGTTAGCGCTGCTACAAGTGCTTTCACTAAGCAACCTTCCAATCAAATATAGATAATTATAAAATATGAATAATGAGAAGCTTGAGAGGTTGAACAAAACTGGTTGGTTTTGCTATTTGCATGTTACGTAAAATCACCTCAGTGCTGCAGTTTTTCCTTCAACTTCAACATCCTTCAGTTTGAAATATGCGATCGGTGATTTAGCCAACAAGGATTTTAGGGTAAGGTAAGTTAGTTATACATCTTGAACTATGATTAAAAATGCTATCATCTAACAAACATAATCGTAAAAGCTAAACAAGCATCACAGTATGAGCTGCTGCGTCAGTAAATAAAAAGTATGTCGTGTAAATTAGTTCATACCTTGTCTGGTTGGTTATTAACTTAATGTTCGTCTTTATAAATCGCTAGACATCTATACAAGAATGACAAAACTGTAAAGTCACGTTGCGTTGCTACAAGTGCTTTCACTAAGCAACCTTCCAATCAAATATAGATAATTATAAAATATGAATAATGAGAAGCTTAAGAGGTTGAACAAAACTGGTTGGTTTTGCTATTTGCATGTTACGTAAAATCACCTCAGTGCTGCAGTTTTTCCTTCAACTTCAACATCCTTCAGTTTGAAATATGCGATCGGTGATTTAGCCAACAAGGATTTTAGGGTAAGGTAAGTTAGTTATACATCTTGAACTATGATTAAAAATGCTATCATCTAACAAACATAATCGTAAAAGCTAAACAAGCATCACAGTATGAGCTGCTGCGTCAGTAAATAAAAAGTATGTCGTGTAAATTAGTTCATACCTTGTCTGGTTGGTTATTAACTTAATGTTCGTCTTTATAAATCGCTAGTCATCTATACAAGAATGACAAAACTGTAAAGTCACGTTAGCGTTGCTACAAGTGCTTTCACTAAGCAACCTTCCAATCAAATATAGATAATTATAAAATATGAATAATGAGAAGCTTAAGAGGTTGAACAAAACTGGTTGGTTTTGCTATTTGCATGTTACGTAAAATCACCTCAGTGCTGCAGTTTTTCCTTCAACTTCAACATCCTTCAGTTTGAAATATGCGATCGGTGATTTAGCCAACAAGGATTTTAGGGTAAGGTAAGTTAGTTATTAGCAATAGAATGGACGAGGAATCCGTTTTTATAAGGTTCTGTGTTACTTTATATCAAACATATTATTAAATTGCAAGTTATCTTACTTGTTATTAGGGTTACTGCGTTTTTCGTTTAAATTGTAATGTCCCACTACGATAAAAAAGTAAAACAATATTAGTAACAGTAATTTTTGTGCAATAAGTACTACCTCATACGGCACGTGTTTGATTATAATTTATAACATAATATATTATAATGTTATGATATCATACCTCAAAGTTAATAATTAATTTAAAATATTATACCTCATAGTTAATTAATTATGTAACGATGTTATACCTAAAGGTTAAAACATTATAATTTATAGAGTGAATTTAAAATAAATAGAAAAAATACACATTAAATTCTAATCCGGTGAAGCAATTAAGTAATATTCTTAGAAAAGAGTTCTAAAATATGAGTCAATATTTGATATTTGGATTAATAAAGATGTTATTTGGTAGTATCAGATTACATGTCATAATTGATATTGAATAATAATTAGAACTAACTATAAAACATTTTGGGTATATTTGAAATGCATAAGCTAAATAAATATTTAAAAACTCCCTTGATCTGTCAAAATAATTTGATTTCATTTGCAATGTAAATGATCTACTAGTGTTAGATGTAAAAAAATAAACCCCTATTAAAGTAATTTTTCTGATTTAAAAGATGATAAAAGAGTACAAGTAATAAATAGTGAATAATAATTATTGAATTCAACCTAAGAAGAGTAAACAAATAATAATATTGAAGATTACTGGAGGATTAATTAAACGTACTGGTATTGGAAGAAGGTAAACATATGCTCTCAGCAGAGTGGTCTTTGGTCGCATGAACAACTGAATGTATATGAAGCTGAATTACAGCCGAGCCATTAATCGTTATTAAAGGTTGGTGCTGTGGAATCTACAGGCCGATTTGGATAAGAACTGTGTTGGAATCGTTGCTTGATATCGAGGGGAAGAACTCGTCTTTAGTATTCAGATGTAGGCCATCCTGGTGATTTGGTTAAGTACCATAGTAAACACATCCATAGCTGAGGTTGATTTAGATACGGACTCAGTTGGAGGTATGGTTTGCTATTAACAAAGGCGAGCTGTTTTCCTGTATTCTTGTGAAGATCTGATTTTCTGGGTTGCTGTGATGATTTGGATCAGGATTCTATTCATCTTAGCACTTTAAGTTGCCGATTGAAGCCCTCATCGCAGCTTTAAGTGAGGCATTTGCTGCAGGGCAGCGCGTCGCAGAGATAGGATCATCGTTAAAGCTACTAAATGGGGCAATTAATAACAACTTCCGCTTTAAATGGTTGATAGGGGCGTTACTTGCCGGGCCTTTACAGAGCACAGTAATGAGCAGGCCGCATGTACATAGCTAAACCGAAGTATATTGGAGACACACTTAAGTTGAAGAATAAGGGCCGGTTGCAGAAAGCAATGTTAAGTCTGGTGTTAGCTAACGTCGCGTCAAAGTGAACAAAATCGCATCAAATTTTGTTTACTAATGTATTAGTTACCATAAGCATTTGAGATTTGATGCGTTTTTGTTCACTTTGACGTCGCGTTAGCTAACACGAGACTTAACATTGCTTTCTGCAACCGGCCCTAAGAGGTATATGTAAATAAACATTAAAAGGTCAAATGCGTGAACGTATAAGATATTGACAAGAAGTACTTACCATTTATTATTACTTAAAAGCAATATCAACTGTAAAAATATGAATTTTGCAGATTTTGCTTAACTTTCAAGTTTATAGGTTGACATTGGCATTTATCAAAAGTATCACTTCATCACTTGACAAAATTCTTATATCACCAAAAGTTATGAGGTATAATTATTTTAAAACTCAATAACACTCAAGACAATAACAAAGATAAAAGAATGTATTCAATTAATTATTATTTTATAAAAATTTAATCTAACCTGATTTGAGAGTTGAATGTTCTACCGGAGCTAGCAAAATAAATAGACTAAATAGTAAATAATTAATTAATAAGGGCATATCATATCGTCACAAGATATTAATTAATTTAACATAATTTTATATCAACAAGTAACAACAATAATAAGCAAAGAGCGCAAGGGTGCTACTATAGCAATGACACAGTGGATGCTCTAATTAATTCTACATCTAAGGTTATGATTAGGGGTACGTAAATTTCGAAAAAAAAAGGAAATTTCGCAAAATTCAAAATGTCAAATTTCGCTTTTATTCGTAGAAACTGAAGCTGTTAAAAATTTTTTGCATACTGTGTTGAAAAGTTGATTTTTACGAACATAATTACGGCTAAGAGTTGACGTTTTATTTTGCGGTCTATATTATTAGCGCTAAGTCGATCGTGGAATTTGCTAAGTGTTTGTTCAGCGTGTATAATGTAAGGAAGTGGGTTTCTTTCCCGCTAAACCGATTGTGCTGAACGTGGGCAAAAAGTGCGGGATTCAGCTCGTGAACATTAAACAGACAGATCTCTAGTGCGCTGACAGTGGGTGACGCCACAAAGTGCATTTTTATTGTAAGGCGTTAAAACAATGCTTCGTCTTCGAAAGCTAGTGTTGTCCGCCAGGCCTCACAACGATTCTGAAAGTCAAAGAAACGCAAGACACCTATAAAGCTGACAACATCTATAACCTGAAGCTGTATAATTTCCACAGAGTGGTAATCGTCTACAAGCAACGAGTCGTGCATAGGAATCATACAACCCAACGCGGGGATTTTTCTTTGGGTGTGGTCCATTTACCTGGGCGACTCGTGACGTCAGACACACGCCCCTTTGGGATTGCGTATCATATTTCTTTGCGAATAATGCAACCATATTTGCAATATTATAACCATCAAAATCCACTCCCTACAAAAGCGCGCGACATTGGAATAGAATTTGTCGATTGGTCGTATTTCTAAAATGCGTATCACAATCAAGCGCGTACTTGAATCAAACTGCTCTTCCTTGTTTGAAACTTGCTGTGCTCTTACTAATTTGCAGCTTGTGAAACTAGTCATGGACACGCAAACATGTGTGGGGAAGTTATTTGTGTTTGGCAAACAGAGATTATTAATAAATATTTTTCTACTTTTTTGGTATGTTCATTGATATCCACGGGTTTAGAAACTTTCTAAAAAGAAATATTATGAGTGCTGCAATTTTAATGGCAGAATATAATATACAACTTACGGTCAGCTGATTTAGAACAGCTCAAATCTGAGATCTTTACTTTGGTGGTAATTTTTGGTAGTAACTCGGTTAAAATATTGATATAACGTTTTCTCGTTCATACAGGAATAATATCTTATTCACTAGTTCAACTTTGAGTGCTGCCTGCACGAGGTAAAATACTCAAAAACGTGATTCAATTTAGTAGGACAAATAGTAGTTTTGTTGGAAAGACGCTGTACGTTCTATTGTTTTAATATTTACGTTTGTGTCGTTTGAGTTGTTTGTAAACATTAATTTATTAATATTCCTTTGATAATGGGCCTCCAACTAAATCAACCGCTAAAATGTAATACCTTCCAAATATTTCTAAAATTGAACCGTGCCCGAAGTTATTTCAAGGGACCGGGGGTAACTTCAAAATTGCGGGCTCTGGCGGTCAATTATCGAGAAGGTGTGTGTGTGAATGCTGTAAACTGTAATATAGCACAGAGGGTAGCAGTCCACCCCAAGAACTTTTATGCGCTTTTGCAGTGTTGCTTGTGGTAATTATGTGAATTAATACGAAATGAGCGAAATAAGTCGTTTTATTGTGCAGCCGAATTGAGCACTGTTTTATTGTTAGTATTGCTGCTGCTTATTGTGGAATTTGGCTGGTTTTGTGTTTATGAACAAGTTCGTGCGAACACATGCCACATAAGAAGGCTATCTGACTGCCTCGTCCTCCCCTAGTGTCATGTTTCATCTACAACCCTTAGACCGAAAGGGCGTGACGAAATTTTGGGTAAGTCGCAAGCCGTTAAATTTTTTGAATGAGAATCGATCTAAATAAAAAAGAAAAGCTTCGATCCCGAATCTATGTGTCTACACTATCATCACTACACTATTATCGGCTTTTCAGTTATGTAATCAGGTATTTGATATTGGCATGCAAACTATTTAGATTATTTAAGAAAAGTAAATAAACAAACAGCAATTCCGTTAGATTAAAAATTCCACAATGCAAATTAAATTTCAAGTTTAAATTGATTTTGGCTTACACAACAAGGACGATTGATGCTGTTTGAAGCTTGTAATCCTTCGAAGTTGAGCGTGAATGGTATTAAATCAAATTCTATTAAACTGAGTAAAAACTTGTTATTAGAAACAGTTGAAACAGACAAATATAAAATTACACATATATTTTGTTCACTATATAGTCGATGTTTCTATTATACCGTTTATAGCTAGAAACGTTTCGACTGCGAAATGGCATCGCTAGTAGGGTAAAATGCAAAATGTATAATTTCTTTGTTGTAGCTGTACCACAGATATATGAATAAAAAATTATTTATAAAAAACAGTAAAAAGAAGTGTGTCGCCTCGACTAGACTAAGTATTGATCGTACCAGTAAGATAAACGAATTAAGTGTTTTTCTTATTCTTAGCTGCTTTTGATTAATTGCCAAAAAGTTAGGAATGCAAAGTAGTATGTACAATCGTGTTCAAAAATGTGTTGTACAGAGATAGTTCTAAGTTTATTGGTGGATGTGTTATTACTCAACAAAGGTCCACACTGTATCATTAACTAGGTAGACCTAGATTTATACTCTCAAAATATTGGTATATGTAACACTTTTTTGGAGTTTGTGTATATAATTGTGTATATAACACAAATGCTGTACAACACTTTAATGAATACGACTGTACATACATATCAAGTTTTTTCCGACCACTTTTTCGTTCCTGACCGTGACCGTTCAAATCCTCGTAATGAAATAAATTCTTTGTTCCACTCTGAGTTTCACCACTTTATCATCTGAATATAAATGTCCATTAACCAGCCAATACAGATACAAAATTATTAAGGCCGTGTGCCCTGTGCTTTTCAATTGGTATTTCATCTGAAAAATTGGGGTAAGTAATGTAGAACGTTCAATAATATACATTTTAAAGTTTAAATAGAATAACTGGGTATCTTTTAAAACTGCATCAGAATCCAGCTATAAATTATACCGGAAAGCTTTTTACATAAGAAAATAAGATACCAGGAGCATTTCTGAAAATATAAAAAACGTGACCTATAAAAGTTCTGAGAAGTAGGTAAACTAAATATTATCCTTTCTATACCTAATCATATATACAAAAAAACTTGTCTTATGACCTATAAAACAACAAGTACTTATATATTTTTTAATTAAGCTTAAAAATGTCACTGTAAAAGACAAGAGTTAATTATTGTTATAAATCATTAAAAACTGATATCAACTTTGCTGTGGGCAAAAATATTCGAAAGCTAATCTAGTTTTAAAGCACTTTTACTCCGCCTTTATAAAAATATCCACTTTTTTAGTACGCATGTATTATAAATGACGATTAAAATACGCTGGAGCGTGCGTAGATCGATAATTATAGAACGGCGTGCTTTTGCTTTATAGGTTGGTTACTAGGAAACAGTAATATTAATCTGACATTAATAAACCACAATTTTATTCAAATTTTGCAACTTTTTGAACAATATTAATTATTAAAATGGAAATGAAAGGTACAATTCGAATTATTGGACACTTTAAATCCATCTGTAGACTTCGTGGAATGACTTGTCGTTGCATGAAAGATTGCTGGAAGGTTCTGAGTCTCATCCGGCGTAACACTTTCAGCAATACGTTTAGAAACTGCAACTTTATTTACACTGGAGTCTTCAATATACGCTGACGCAACACTGGAAGACTTCCACCCAACTTGACGCTTTAATTCGTCAATACTCATGCCACTGTTCGCCATAATCGTGGCCGATGTACGCCTAAATGCGTGGCCGGTATATTTTTGAGGTTCAGAAAGATTCAAGTAGCGAGCTATACGAGAAGAAATTGCACCAATAGTATTAATGCCAACTACTTGTCTCCAGCACTTGCCATCTGCATGCTTTAAAAATACTCTATCCGTTGCTACATTTTCAGGACGCAACGACAAATATTTGTTAAAAACTTTTGCATATGGTATTTCAGGACAATCAACAACGGCAAATTTCCTCCCCTTTTCAGTTTTGGATGTTCGTATATTAATCAAGAAAACGGCACCCTCTTTTTTTATGTCAGTCAAACGCAAATCGCACATTTCACACCTTCTACAGGATCCAAAAACACCACAAATAGTAATAGCCTGGAAAATAAACTTATTACTTACATAAATTTGTCAAATTTGTCAATTTACCTTCACAAACAAAAAAGTATTGTCAGGGGCCTCTATAAAGAATTTTCGTAGTTCTTCTTCCGTAAATGCGTATGATTTTTTGGCTTCGTAACATTTGTTGGTTGCTTTCATGAAAGCGTGAAGTTTATGATAACTCGCCAAATCTACACCCTCTTTCAGCCTTAACATTGTCTGAAGTTTTGAGTGAATACACCACAGAGAGGAAGATTTGTATACACTCGACTGGCATAAAACAGAAAAGCAAACAATTAATTATTATACGCTCATATTATAATAGTACCAAATTTTACCATTTTCATCATGTATGCTAGCATCAGTGGTTCAGTTACAGTCGTAGAGTCTTTTTCACTCATCCAGGTTTTCAACTTTTCGTACTCCTTAATGTACGTATCTCTTGATTTAGCAGGAATTAGTTTTTGTTCAGCCTGTTCTGTTAATACCTCTATTTCGGTAAGAACTTGGTCAGAATTCATTTTTTGCAAACACGAAAAACCAAAACTGACAGTAAACAAACATTTATAAAAAAATCTCCATGCTAACGACAAAAATTTTTCATGTGACTACCTGATAAAAAAATCAAGGCATAAAATCGAAATGGTAAAATCATTCTGAGAAAGGATCTTTTTATGAGTACTAAAAAATAGTGTATAAAACTCGTGTATAAGCGCCTTTAAAGCACTTACAACATTAAAGAAAACTCGTTTCACTCGTTTTCTTCAAACTTGTTGTGCGTGCTTGAAAGGCTTGCTTATACACTCGTATTATAGTATACTATTATGCCTATGCATAAAAGTAACGCATTTACCTTGTCTATCAAGTCACATAAATTGTCACTTTTATGACGTTTGAAACTAATAGTAGATTAGGTTATAAGGAGTAAAAGTGATACTTTATGTGGCGAAGCTGAAGTTTCTTTAGCCGAACGTTAGTGAGGCAAATAACTCAGCTAAGCCACATAAAGTTACTTTTACTCCGAATAACATATACTATTTTATCCGCAAACGTATTCAGGTAAATTTCATTAATATGAAATAAAAAAAAAAGGATGCATCGGCCGGGAATCGAACCCAGGCCACCCGCGTGACAGGCGAGCACTGTACCCCTACGCCAACCTTTGTTGTTTAAATAACGCGCTACTGTAATGATATATGAACATACTGAATCACCCGAGCTAATAACACAAGGCCACAGCAGCTGCCACACCATAACCCACGGAGACAGATGCTCCGATCCGCTGCTTAAAGGTTTATTTAAATTAAAACTTTTTCATACTCTTTTTGAAAATAAAAACCGGCCTACGATCTAAGTCTAAAAATTAGCAAAATTTTAAGCCATCATACAATTTAATCGGTCCAGTATCTTCACTTCTGTGAAGTTAGCACCACAAGTTCAAAAAATGTTATTTTTTTCAAGAGTTTCCGTTGCACCCCAAAGAGTTCAAGAGTTCTTTGCTACTTTGAAAAATAGTTCTATGTATTTAAGACAAAAAAAAATGAATCAAAAATTTTGGGTGTTAACTTTACTTTTTCCTCGGACAAATACCACTATTACACTTTTTCAGTTATACTTATTGAAAAATGTCATAACACTTTTCGATAGAACTCGCCGCTCATTTTTGTGTTTTACTCCTGCAAAACGACGAAGTGCTGGAAGCATTTTTGCTATAAGCTATTTGAGGCTCTACAGTACCGTATTTTGCGTTATTTTTGAAGGAGAATAAGGAACTTAAGTGAAATAATAATTTTATGAGATTTTAAAAGTTCTTATCTTTGTTCCTCGTTCATAGGTTCGCTAAATACATGCAAGTTATTTTCCACAGTGATGACCGGCTCTTTTAACTATATTCTTATATTTGTTCAACGTCCAGTTCAGTCGGATTTTACAGTGAGCTCAGTACGAAAACTTTATGATCTTCTCTCGAAAACTGTCGTTTCTATAAAGTTTTTAAAGTTTGTGCGAAAATTTGGAGCATTTCTGTGTATAATACAGAAGGTGTTAGATAACGTAACATAAATATTTTCATAAATACGTTAGTGATAGTCTATATACTAATTTATGTAGTAATTAGTTTTTTCTATATTGTCTATGGCGTGGTAGAAGCATTTTATTAAGTTTAGTTTGTCGTTTTCGGTTCATCGGAAGAGTAGAGTAATGTAGAGGGGGGGGGGGGGGAGGCGGAGAAGTTCGACTTAACGGGGTTACCCCAAAAAGGCGATTTCTTGGGAATTTCGATTCAAAGATGCTTTGTGTCGTTGTAACTTGTTCAGATTAGTTGCAGCCTTTGATTGTGTGTCTGTTGTAAGCATTCTTCATTACATCAAAACGCAATCTGATGTATATCTGTTTATAAGTAAGCAATGGAAGGTGCCAAGTTAACCACTCAACCTCTTATTTTCGGGGTTCCTGTAGAGTCGAGACCATCGCCATTGTGTTAGCCGCCCCCGAGTATTATCAACCTACTGCTTACCTGGGTGGCCCCGATATATCCAACTTTTACCATGTACTATCTTCCAGTTACCGAACACAATTCCCTACGCGCAAAAATATAATTATTAATAAAGTGTGTACTGGCTAATAAGGTTTAATAAATATGTATTTTCTATACCGTAATAGATTTTAAAATGAATTTGAACATGGTTAACGGTTGCCAACAAATTTTAAGTACGTAATAATTTTTTGTGACAATTTACTCTCATTATCCATATATATATAATAGACTTGTCCGGGACGCTGTTTCAGCAGCCAAACCGTAAGAGATAGAGAAAAAGTTATTAAAGTTATATGTTTGGAATGGTCATGTCAGGTCCGGAACCGAATTTCAGTCACGTGCCACTTCCGGTTTTCGAGAAAATAAAATATTTAAAAAAATACTATTGTTTTTATTTAATACGCGTTCTATTTGAAAAACGGTCTTTTTTGTTTTATTAAATGAGACATTTGTCTCACTGGTTGCTAGTACAGTTTTAATATACAACCCAACTCACTCGCGAGGGTATTTTTGTCGACTTTTTAAATTCGAGTCCTATCAAAAAATGTTATTAGAGTTATCGATAGAACCCGCCGGGGTGCTACTAGAACTCCCATTAGAACTACCAGAACTTTTAAAAAATTGCTTTTAGGACTTCGTCGTTTTGTAAAAGTATTAACACAGAAATTAGCGTAACTTTTTTACTTCGGGTGCTATCAAAAAATGTTATTAAAGTTAACGATAGAACTCGCCGGGGTGCTACGAGATCTCCCATTAGAACTACCGGAACTTGAAAAAAATAAAAATATATTTTTTCCGGTTTTTTTTTGTAAATTTTTTTTAACCTTTATTGCTAATTTACAATCTACACTATATACAGAGTAATTAGTAAATGGTATAACATAATATAAGGCTTATAAAAATTAAATTCGATATTTTTTTTGTTAGAGTTCTAGTAGCAGCCCGGCGAGTTCTATCGAAAAGTGTTATGACATTTTTCAATAAGTATAACTGAAAAAGAGATATAGTGGTATTCGTCCGAGGAAAAAGTGAAGTTAGCACCCCAAATCTTTGATTCATTTTTTTGTCTTAAATGCATAGAACTATTTTTAAAAATAGCAAAGAAGTCTAGAATTCTTTGGGGTGCAACGGAAACTCTTGAAAAAAATTTATTTTTTTGAACTTGTGGTGCTAACTTCATAGAGGTAGTATCTTCGGAGAAGATAGCGAACAAACATAGAAAGAGAGCAACGATTTTGTGTGCTTAGACAGATAAAGTACGCAAAAGTCGCTATTTTATCTGCTTAGGCAGATAAAGTGACACTTTTACCTTGTCAATAAAGACACATAAGTTGTCACTTTTGTGACGTTTGCGGATAAAATAAGTTTTTGAAAATATTTATTTAACCTACCTACCCTCTTGTCTTATCTGCAAAATGCACATTATACACGTGTAACTCCTGTCCGAGGAGATCGAAAATATAAATTTGGAAGGTTTTTTATTTTCTTAATTTAGATTTGCGTTAAGTTGGCCAATTACCCTTCATGGCTGATAATTCTGAGTACATTTTTTGTTTTCTTAATATTGTGGATGATCTTTTCGTAAAGGGGTTTACGTTTACAAATCAATAAATATTATTATGTTAAGGTCTCTATTGTTCTATATACTATTAAGGTTTCTTTATATCATATTTTGGTGCTTATTTAATTCAATATCAAGTTTTTTTTTAATTTATTACAAATTATTGTTAAATATTATTGCAATTGTATGAATGCTCTTACTCAGGGTTGGTTCGCCAAAATCTAGTAAGTTTGTAGTTGCTATTTTTTTTATTTGAATTGAATTTTATAAAAGTCGCTTGCTGTCAAACTATTAATTAAATACCGTGTTCATTGACACTTTCAAAACTATATGACAAGATAAAATTCTTTACAATGCTGTATGACCCAATAATTATTATGATAGGTATTCAACGATATTGTAATAAACCTTTCTAATTGTCTTTTTATCTAAGATTACTTCACATCTCTTTGTATTGACCCAACTGGAAACAGCTCCAACTCACCTTGGTGTGCCTCTCTCCTGCTATCCAAACTCCTACACCTCAGCTATAAAACACTGGTCACCAACAAACCACCTTCCAACTTGTTACACCCCAAGACACCGGCAGACATTCACTCCTTCTAGAACCCCAACACAGCTGTCACTCCTGCAACCTTCCTGCGTCCAATTCCTCCTTGGCAAGTATACTTCCAATTTAGATAGTAAATTAACTGTGTCCTTCCTTAGCTCCTTGTATCTCCATACACATCGCCAGCATCCAGCACAATCTGCAACCTCCAACTGCTCCTCCCTTCGATGCAAGCAAGCCGGTCCCTGTCAACTGATCCTTGGTATTTTGTCTCAGCCTCCAACAGCTCCCCCTTTTGATGCAAGCACACTGGTCCTCGTCAAACTGGTCCTTGGTTCCTCAGGCGTAGTCCTCAAAAACTCCAAACAACAATAATACTCCAATTAATGTAACTCTTGATGACTTGTAATATAACACCAATTCAATTATATCCAAATCTATTCTTCTTGCTTCTATGCCTTGTTAATATGTAGATCCACCATTCCATATCTTCATTTTAATTAAATATTATTACCTTCTTTTAATTCACTTGCTTATACCTTATTCATATTATTAGTAACCCTTTTGAATCAATTGTAGTTTAAATTAAATAGATAAGGGCAAACTTATGATTTATTTTTCACCAAACTTAATTTTTATAGACTGTTTTTCAACTTGTTATTTTCAATAATTAAACCAAATGACGCAAATTCTAACCTGCTAACCTCGAATTTGACATTGACGTACAGTGTCACCAACATATTATTCATACGTTGAATTTCCACAGCCCGCTGAGGAACAGTTTTTTTTGGATCTCTCGATATAAAGGAATTATTCTGGTATTACTCTACCAAATAATTACTTTTAATAGTACCCGTACTGGTATGAACGGATATGAAGGTCGTGATTAGGGCTGGGCGATATTGAAAATCTGATAGCGATTATCGATAACTGAACAATCGATACATATCGATATATCGAAATATCGATATATCGAAATATCGATATATCGAAATATCGATATTTATCGATTTTATCAAGAAATATCAATAGTTATCGATTTATATCGTTATTTCGACAAATGTTGATAGTTATCGGTTAATATCGATAGTTATCGATTAATATCGTTACTTATCGATTAATATCGTCAAATATCGATTAATATCTATAGTTACCGATATTTCTTGACAAATATCGATAAATACGGCTACTATATCGATAATTATCAATATATGTACATATGTATATATTGTTATGGTACAAGCTTAATATGGTCGTTTGTCACTTGCGTACAGCTATAAACACAATTGGAAATAAATGACATTTATAAACAACAGTTGCAACGTCCTACGCACTCTCAATCATTCTAACACGTTATTACACACATCTAGTGTTTTGATGAAAATAAATTAGAAAAAGATAGATACCACCGAATTGTATGTAGGTATTACAAAAACTATTGTATAATACACGTCTGTTAGGGCCTTTATTATTCAACTCGCTCTTCGAGCTCGTCTCACAAACTCTCTGGCTCGACCGTAAAGGCTATCCTAACGGACTTCTACTGTAAAATACTATACCGTTACAAAAATCCTGTAAATGTTCTTTTACATTTGTCTAAATAAGGAGATTTTTTAGAACATGTAAATTGGATAAATAAAAATCTGCACAACTGTTCTACTGGCGTGTTAATTCGTAGTTCGTATTATAATACGTTTAATACTTACCTAAAGTCTATTTAGCAAAAATGCCCCAACCGGCGACTGCTCTAATATCCCGAACACGAACCCTAAATACGATAGAAATTAAACAAGCAAATGCTTTAATAACTTAAACCCAGTACGAAGAAGGACGAGTTCAAAATGCCGCATAGCAAATCTTAAGGAATTTATGAGTGACTAATAAAGCAATGTAACTCAGCATCAAATATCCATGAATATCGATAACTATCGATAGTTATCGATACATATCGATAAATATCAATAAGTAACTATCCATATTAAATTTATCTATATATATCGATATCTGCAAAACCTGGAAATACTACTAAATTTTATATCGATACATTGATATTTAAAAAATAATATATCGATAAACGATAGATATATTTTCGCCCAGCCCTAGTCTTGATCACGTCACACTTTAAAATACTGATATCAAAAATCGCAGTAAATTTACGATTAAAACATCACAATATCATCCACACTAGTGCTAAGGACACATCGCGAAATGCTGTCGTAACATTATCGTGACATAAATTTCCAAGAATACCAATCTACCAATGACAACTTTACTTACGCTGCTGGATAAGTAAGTTTCACTCCATTTTCAGTTTTTCAACGAAAGTAGAGACCACTTCAATGCTAAAAAAACTACAGTTTCTCAGTAGCAGTCGATAAAATAAGTAACAGAATGGCGTACCCTTTAACAAAATCGTGGTATCACCATGCAAGACTATACGCTGGACTGAATTTACATGGAAAGATTGTGTAAGTAAGGCTGCTATTAGTTAGAACAAAGCTAATTCACCAACATTTCATTAGTGCACGGCCGGTATTTTACAGCGCCAGAAGCTTTGAGCAAGCGTCCGCAAATCCAACGAGCAGCATATCTAAATTTTATCAAGGTTCCACTGTGTTCGTGACGGGAGTAACCGGATTTGTCGGAAAAGCCCTCCTCGAAAAGCTGTTGAGATCGTGCAGTGGAATAGCCAACATCTACGTACTAATTAGACCAAAAAAGGGCATGGGCATTCAACAACGCATGGATATGTTATTGGAAAGCCCTGTAGGTGGGATACTTTTGTCCAAAAAACTAAATTCATTTACTTTCGGCTTAGGTTCTTAACGAGACAAAAGCAAGTAATCCAAAAGCCATTGCAAAGGTCAGAGGGATTGTTGGTGATGTGGTGCTTCCAAATTTGGGGATAAGTAAAAGCGATAGACGTTTGCTTGAAAGTAAAGTTAACGTGGTGTTTCACTCGGCAGCTACGATTAGGTAAGACATTCTGTTTCTTTTTTCCTGCGTATATTTTGATAATGCTCTAAAATTTAAAATGTTTGTGGGCATTTAGAGTAAATGGCAGTATAAAGGAAGCTGTGGAATTAAATACATATGGGACACAACAGATTGTACAACTATGTAAAGCAATGAAAAATTTACAGGTAAACTTTTATTTCTTCTAGTTCCAAATAAGCAAACTACTTTTAGAGCTTGGTGTACGTGTCAACAGCGTATAGTAATTCTAATAGAAATCATACGGAAGAAATTATCTATGAACCGCCGTACGATCCCGGAAATCTGATAAATTGTCTAAAACTCTTACCAGAGGATGCCACAAGATTAATTTCTGATAAACTTATCGTGAGTACTCCTTGTAGCACAACTTTTAACAACTCATAAATGTTTCCCTAAGGCGACTATGCTAACACGTACACATTTTCTAAGGCTTTGGCAGAGAAACTCATCGAAGACAGTTCAAGCTCCATACCAGTAACCATAGTTCGACCGTCGATGGGTATATGTCAATGTGCTTTTCCCAGTCTAAGCAATGCTATATGTTTCCCACAGTGACACCTTCGTGGAAGGAGCCAGTTCCTGGGTGGATAGAAGGTTTTACTAACTTAACTGCAGGAATACTGGCTTGCGCGCAAGGAGTAATTAAAACCGAACGATTTCAAAAAGAACTTCCTGTAGATTTAGTTCCAATCGACATTGTGGTGAATACCTTGATTGCTGCTGGATGGTACGAAGCAATATTTCGGTAAGATGCAAAATAATAAGCTGTCGGTGATTATATTATTGGTATCTTTTTCTTAGTTCTGATTAGGCTTCATCCATTCATCTCCAGCCTTCCCGGTACTGTGTGATATTTGCCGATCTTATTAGTGTTGCTGATCTTCTGATATCGTCTGCTCATCTACTAAGGTGTGACCGTTCTCTACCTCATTCTGGCTGTTCTAGGGCTTTCGTTCAATATTATCAAATTACTGCCACAACATTTTCATTTAAGTAAGGTTATGCCACATCTACTGCTTCAGCTGTGTATCTTATCTACCCACTTATTCAGGTCTGTTACTGCAATATTTAACATTTAGCGATGAAATATTACCCTCTATTTTTGATAATTGTATGTACCTTTTGCTTTCGTTACTGCCCGAGTCTAAACAAGGGCTTACTTTAAAGATCTAACAGGAACCGTCGTACGTTTTTCTATATGACCTTTATGTGAACCTGTCCTAAGTTATCTTTACTAATGTTTATCAGATGTATATATAACTAGGATTATGATAATCGACAGAGCAGATACAAATCGACCTAACATTCAACAATTTGCCGGATAGCAAGTTGTGAATCGGTTTATATTTCTTAGCTCACTAATTACTAACAGAAAATACAGAACCGGAAATAATAAGTCGACGGAGACGTAAAAACACAACACGCAAAATGCAAGTGAAAGGTTAGCGTTCAAAAATTAAACACATATATGCGACGATAATGTTCAAGCGATTTTAAAGGAATCCTATCGAATTTGCTAGCAATTCGCATAGCTCAATAATGCCTCAATGTGGAAATTCAAAGTAGCATACCTGAAAGACACCACTGGAGCAGAAGTCAGTATTGTGCATAAAAAATAAACACAATTAAGTAATCAACTTGTAAAGGTGAAACCTTCCCTCGCAGCTCCCACGAAAGATACTTTCTCCTCCTAGGAAAGTAATATAGCTCTAAGCGCAAGAGAAAGCGCAAGCATAAGATAGCTACTGAGTCAAAGTAACGTTGATATAATGGAGTCGCCGCATCAAAAACCGTTCAAGTGATCACACAAGAGGCATTCAATAAGGAAAAGTGACCATTTCCTTTTAATCCGATACTAACGGCTGCAAACCAATAGCGCAAATTAGAGCATAAACCGTGACGTGCAAAAAGATGCAAGAAGTTACCCCATATCAGGTAAAAATTCTGAATTCCAACCAAACTCGCCACAATAGTCCGCCGAAATAGCGTAAAAACAAAACTCTCAAGACGTCGTTACACAGCCGATATGCGACTACCGGCGAGACGTGGGCTTATTACCATCTTTAACTTAAACATGGGGAGATAAAGTCAATCACCCAAGGCTTTGTGGAGCGACGAACAGCAGCGATCTGGACTGCAGTACAACATGAAACGGAAAGAAAGCAAGAACCACGCCACACGACGTACAAACACGAAAGTCATCCCCAAATCCAAAATCTTCCAGACGAGCTGATAACACGAAGCGCGAAAGATGAATATTACAGCTAAAAGCGATTTCACATCGTAACAGCGCATACAACTGATAAAACACGCGATGACTAATTTACAGAAAGTATGGAAAAGCAGTTAAATAACGCAGCTTACTAAAATTTGTCTTGTGGAAGCGATAGTCTTTTTATTACTTTCCCATACCCATAGGTATAGGGAAGTCTTGGAATCATGAAAATTTTGGAAATCGAGATTTTCACAGAAATATCCGTTTTGGGCCTCTAGGAACCCAAAAAAGTGGTTTTTAAAAAATGTCTGTCTGTGTGTGGGTGTGTGGGTGTGTGGGTGTGTGGGTGTGTGGGTGTGTGGGTGGGTGACGCTCCTACAGCCGAAAGTATTGCTCCGATTTTGATGCGCTTTGGAATGCGGGGGTGTATCGAAAATTCATCGACAAAATAAGCTTTTCAAAAAAATCCGAAACCGGAAGCGGAAGTTACGCATGTTTTTTTGGTATCACTGTTTTCTTGATTAAAATTTTGAAAATTTTATCGCGGATAACGATAGAGGGTCATAAGACAAATCTGTTAGTTTTTTTGCCGAAATCGATAGGTTTAAAATGAAGGGCGCTATGATTTTTTGAAAATTTTGAGTTTAACGCCCTATTACTCATAAACGGATGAATCGATTCAATTGATTTTTTTTTCTGAATAGTATATGAAGGCTAACATGAGGTGATATAAAAAGTGTTTTGAAAAATATTAAGGGGCCTAAATTACAAATTTTCAAAATTTTGGAAATTTTCAAAAAATCATTTCTCAAAAACTGCCCACAGGAATTTGTTTAAACTTCATACACTGATAGACGCCGAAAAGGGCTATCGATCTATTTTTTAAAGAATCTCATGAATTATCTGTGGCGCCCTCTACGAAGCTTTGAAGTTTGAAAATTTAAACCCCTTTAATTAATAAACAAAACAAGATAGGTAGCTGGGGTTTTCACTGAATTGCTCAGTGCATAATGGAGCATATGAATATGCAAAAAAATATTACACTCGTGGATATATGTAATCGCACCGGCCCCCTCCCCCCTCTATTTTTGAAAAATAATTTTTTTATTTTAACGGTTGTTATATTTTTGGGTCAAATAATCTTTTTCCACGAAAATAAAAAAATCGATTTTGTATGCCCTAGAAAATATAATTTCCAGGTACTTGGAAAATTTCACCTCGGTGCTACAGCCGTTTTGAGGAAAATAATACATAAACTAGCACAGTGGCGGCTTGTCCACTTGGCGCCATCTACAGAAGCTCGGTGGTCACGTTTTGAACTACACATTCTTTTATATTTACCCGCAATTTACGTGAAAGTGTAAACGCTTATCACGGTGAAGACGTGAGTCATCGAGTTGAAATTTTGATATGTTGTAAAGACTGTTGAATAAAGACGATATGAACAGTTTCCAGTATGGGAAAGTCCAGGGAGGTAGTCACGTCCACGTCAACGCAGCTTACTAAAATTTGTCTTGTGGAAGCGATAGTCTTTTCAATCTCTATACAGTGGAATCTCCCATAACCGGACACGCACGGTGCCAAAGTTTTTGTCTTGTTATTAGAGGCGTCCGCTTAAGGAAAAAATCCATTTTTATGTTTAAAAAAGTCGTATTATGCAAAGGTATACGCGCTAACAATTAATAAGAATAATAAAATAATTGAAAAAAAGTTATGTAATAGTTGCTACAAAATCTAAAATACTCGTTTCACGTAATGGTTTTTTCTGACTGCTTATTATACTTTCCGCATGTATTTCTAAATATTTTGACAGTTTGAATTCTTTAAAGTTGTTACTTTCTTTAGCAAAGCGTTTAAAATTGTTCACTGTTAATGCTTCCGTGTGGGTCTTGATTACATTACAAATTTGTAAGTCGCCATCGTTTTCTAATTCTGCCAACTGCATATCAACGGCAGCTGATCCACCTGAAATTTCGGTTACATCATCTTCCAGGATTATGTCTTTGCCAGTGTTTATAAATTCGTCAGGGTCGACGTCTTCGATTTCTGGAATATTCATACAGTTCAACCATTACTGATAAGGGTAAATCGTCGTCTGGTTTCCATAAAAGCAAGCAGGAAACATTTTTCCTATTTTTATTTTTATCAGAATGGACTGCCCAGGCAAAAGGCAAAGTAGTTTTGAATTATTGCAGGCCTCTAAAATTGGGCGACATGGACTGTTTTGTAATATCGTGCGTAGGGTAATGAAAGTGTCGAATTTCCTGCAGTCATAATGCTGATTTGAGTTGACTTAATACCGGCCGTATTGCAAAAGAATTCGATAATTTAACAACATGATCGTTAAATGTTGGATTTATGGATTGTTTTGATGCCATTCGCTGGGAATGCATTTTGAAGTGTCCGTACAAGAGAGATTCACAGTCTAAAAATTGTCGAAAAATGGTCTCCGTGTCCGTTTAATAGAGTGTCCGTTTATTAGAGAAAATTTATTAGTAAAGTTAATGCAAGCAAGTTGGTTCCCAACAAAATGTCCGTGTAAGAGAGGTGTCCGATTATTAGAGGTGTCCGGTAAGGGAGATTTCACAATATACTTCTGAGATATGGACGATAGAAACAGCTGATCGTCACAGAATTTATGCCTTTGAGATGTTTTGTCGTGTGTTATGAATACCACGGATAGCTCGACGCACAAATCCAACCATTCTGCAACAACTCCACATACAAAAATGACTAACCAATATAATTAATGTAACAATTTTCAAATATTTTGAACATGTTATGAGAAATAACAATGAAGTGCTGGATAGACCGGTAATATAATAAGCAACAGACGGTATAGTACCAAGGGGACGCTTGCTAACCATATAGATGGATCAGATAAATTAGCTGACTAGGTTGAAACTCAAACAAGCCATAGTCCAAAACCATCAAAGACCCACGATGCGACACAGTACTGAAAATTACAACTCCTCGAAATTAAAGGTATATTAAACCGAAAAATCAAATGTGCGAAATATACATTTTCCCTTTTCCTCTTCTAAGTTTTTTTCTTCTACTGCTATGAATATTTCTTCTTTTCTGCTTGACATATCTTTTGTTTTTGCTATATTGATCTATAACCATATTTTTCCCCATTCGTTCTTTAAACATTTCTTTGACATTTTTTATGTTTTTGGACATTAATATTTATTCCTCTATTTTTCATTTTATTTTCTTGAAAATGTCTTTTCAAGCTGATATGAAGAGTCGTGGGCTGATCATGTCCCCTTCTCTGACTCTAATTCCACGACGCCCCTGACCTTTTATGTACCAGCCTCATATATCGACTAGTTTGTAAACTCGTTTCGGGACAGTAAAGGTGGATCTTGTTCTGGACCAGAATATGTGAGTTCCATACCCACTGTAATGAGGTTTTTTACTTGGCCCTGTACTCTACTGTACTATTAATTTATATTGCCATGGGTTTGCTAGTTTAAACAGTCGTCGAAACATAAAACTCGATTTACCTCCCAGTATGGCATAGGGAGAGTCAATATTGCTCTGGTTGCCCTGCTCGTTTTCACCTAGAATACTGAAATTGTACATTCAAACATTGCCAGCAATAAATACCTATCAGTTTACATAAAAAGATATATAATATGTAAGAGAAACACAAATACAATAAAATACATATACATAGAACATACAAAGAATAAAACACAAACCGCGTGAAAAGAATTAAGTCTCAAACACAAATTTCTTGCAGACGGGCCTGGTTATTTGCAGAACGCGCGTGTAGCTATTTGCTGATGCAGACGTTTGAGCGAGTACTACAAATTCTGATTCAGCGGTGACGCCAAGCTGTATTAACTTCGCGCGCTTTCCCAAGTATCGCAAGATTGCGTCATTCGC